>DWLR01001925.1:0-16741 GCA_018246295.1 Papilio alexanor hazarajatica
CAGCCACAGGCGCAGCAGCAGCCACAGGCGCAGCAGCAGCCACAGGCGCAACAGCAGCCACAGGCGCAGCAGCAGCCTCAGGCGCAGCAGCAGCCACAGGCGCAGCAGCAGGACCAGGAGCAGCAGCAGGACCAGGAGCAGCACGAACCAATTCAATTTCTGATCGAAATCGAATCAGAAGTGCAGATTATTTCTGATACGCCTTCGACGAGCCAGGCATCAGCACGACCTGCCCAAGGCTCCTACGGCGCGGCACCTAGTGCACAAAGAACCACTACCAATGCTCCCCATGGTCGAGACCGGCGGAACACTGCTGGACAACAGACGAGAAGTCAGTATACTTATTATTATAGTTTTCAATTTCATAACTTCAATGGTAATAATTAAGCCGGATCCGCTGCCGTAATCGTTTTTTCTGCACTGATACTGGGCAACTGTGGATGCAGTTTGATAAAATAACTGTCGGCTGATGTCTGCGCTTATCCTTATGATCCTTAATAAATTTTAGTTGCCTATTTTACTACAATTTTGTTAATTAGATACGATATTCAACGTTACCATCTAAATACATGACAAAATTAGAGTTAACATTAAGAAATATCCATTTTGCTAATTTTGCTGGAACAAAATTTAGTCCACCAAATACTTTACTATTTTATTGTGTTGTCGTTGGTTGTCTTCCTTGCACAATCACCGAGCGCACTAAGACTGAGCGAGCGATTGGCACATCTAGCCAGTTTTTTACTTACATTCGAAGATGTTCGCATCGGGTGGATGTGTATGACCGCAGCATATATATTTAAATACATAGGCATCGGATACCGGCATCGTATACTGGTATATTAAAAAAACGACCGTCACTAGTATTAAGTAATAATGCTTTAGTTCAGAGTTTTTAGGAATTTCAAATTGATGAAAATAAACCTGTATATGTTTGTTTTACAGCGTCATCGCAATTCATTAGGGGAGGTAACGAGGTCTACGATAATTTCCTTCCGTGTAATAGTGTGTGCTTACGAAACGGAATAATTAGAATTCGGTAAGTAAATACATACCAAATGGATAAATGTGTCTGAATGAATCCCTATTTCTAACTTTGGCCGTGCCATAACTTGAGAACGACTTAGCTGTTTCCTAAACTGCGCAGGAAACTTAATCATTAATTTTAACTGCGAACGTTTGTCTTCATTGTTTGTTGGTCATCTTCTTTCTTTTTTTTTTTTTTTTAGTACTAGGTCCACAAATTGCATTAGACACACGCGAATAGTAAACACAGTCAAAAAATGTGTTATTACCTATCATGTTATCGCTTCATAATCAATAGGGTGATTTGTAGGACCAAAGATAATGTTTAAAAACAAATAATTTAACAAGGCGAATTGTTCTAAAAGTACGCGGCAGAGTTGGTAGGGACTTCTTAGACGGACTATTGAGCGAATTGGTATTATGATAAGGAATTATTTATTATTTAGAGTACCAGACACTGTGCATGCCTGTGTGTGGAAACGAGAGAGGAATTGCTTTACCCTAACCCTGCTGTAAGAGTACATGATCCCATTCCGGACACAACATCAAATCACCTGTCATCTCGGTGACAAATCTTAGCACAGTGCAGACGGACGGCCTACTTCTTGAACGTCACTCGTTGTGGTATGTTCAAGAAGTTTCTGTAACGTTTATCGTATTGCACACTCACATACAATAACATGTCATCGTAATTATATGATTACTAGCTCTTGCCCGCGATTTCGTCCGTGCTTACTTTCCGTAAAAATATATATTTGTAATAAAAAGTGTCCTATATCCTTCCGAATACCTTAGAGAATATGTGTACAAAGTTTCATGATGATCGGTTAAGCAGTTTTTACTTGAAAGCGTAACAAACAAACTTATATTCACATTTATAATATTATTAAGGATGTATACTTATAAATAGATGATTCTTTTTATTCTGAGAATCTAGAAGACCTTAAATTTGGCACAGCAAAGGTCATTTGTTCAAGAGGTTTGACCGAAATGATACATAATGTCAAAGTATTGTAAGTATTGCTTATTTCTGACAGACAGGATCAGTATGAACAGCTGGAAATAATGGTTCAACTGCGTATGGAGCACATCGCGTCTCAAGACATCGGTTTCATGAGGGGAAAAGGCTGCCACATATCGAAAGTAAGTTTGATATCACTTATAGCATAATCTTAAAATAACTTTTTATCAGTTCACTGCTTAAAGATATTAGCCTCCATGTTTAGGATAATACTTTTGCATCCTGCCCTTTTATTTAATAGCAACAAACTTAATTTCGACTACCTTGAAAAATTATGTGTCTGTCGACAGTTTGATGGTTAATTTAAACAAACTCTTTATCGTTTAAAACAAACGTTTACAATAAACATAACAAAAAATTTAATGGCTTTACTTTTCATAAGAAATAATATCCCCAATGAGTTCCCTATACCGGGGAAAGCCTATGCCTAGTAGCCTTTTACCGGTGATGATAAATTTCCTATAGGTACGGATTGATAGCCATTCTCATTATATTTTGTATATTTGAATACCAAAGCTATGAAAATATTTATTATTTACTAAAGTCATTACCTCATTTTAGCTGCAGCTGTCCATGCTCTCGCGGATTTTGGATTATCCGCCCTCTAAATTGGCGTGGATAAATTCTTATCTAGTTGCCGTGGTAAGTTTTATTATCATTACAATTATAATAATAGCGACTTCGTTAACATTCAGCCCATCACCGAGGCCACTCAGGCACCAAATAACCATATGTTTCTTACACGCCCTTGCATAAAACTATTTTAGGCCCAAACTGGCCAATTCGCATTGTACGTTAGACATACAACAAACTACAGTCTGAATTATATAGCCTAAGGCTAAATAGCTGACACGTCATAAATCATCGGTAAAACCATTTGATTTTAATGAACTGTGATAATAATAAGTCCAACTTCTGATGTTATTGTTTAGTTAAATTATCATAACCTTGAAAGTAAGGTACTATCGAAAGTTTTCACATTGCACATCAAACTTACTTATACTTTGTGCAAAATTGATCATAGAAAAAAAAAGAAAATTTAGTTAATGTGTATAAATTAGGTTTATTGTTTTTTTTTATTAATCATTGCTTGTTTATAATTTTATGAATAAATGAGATGATGAGATGGGGTTCTTCGGTGAGCTGGGCTGGTTGGAGTGATCCATATCCTGCCGAACGCAAAATACGCGCTGGTCGTGGTGTTGCGGAAAAAATGAGATGCTTGTTTTTGTTGCAGGCACGGCAGACCTTTTTAAGGGGCTTGATGAATCCACTATTCAACGAGGCGCCGCTGGTGCCCAATGAATTTTCATCAGTGCATAGACATATGCAGGCATTAACAAATCATTTGTTGCAAGAGACTAACGCTCGAGCCACCGCTAACCCGTTCCTCACCGTCACAAATTATTTTCTCGAGTGCAACTCTGACTTCATCCACACGCTCATGAACAGTGTAAGTTTAACACTAGCAAACTACCCCGCGCATTACTCTGTTAGCTAGATAGATAGATCGAGGGGGTCTGATCAACAACGTCTTATCTGCGTGATAGCTGTTTCACAGGTCAGCTGTTGGATTGACACACGGAGAACAGTTTCAAATGTAGGTAACAAGCCTACATTTTGATTTATAAGGCAATTACACCAACATCATTTTCATCATTTTGATAGCAGCAATAATTTAATACACTAAAAAAAATGTTTATTGTGTATTGAGACTAATGCTATTATTAAATATTGCTTGTTTGTTTTTAACAGCCGGCAGCTTTTCACATGCGCATCGATATTGATTTAAACGAGACTTTGCGTAGTTTCTTTACAACTCGGCTGCCTCACGTTATCACGACAATTCTCGGTCCAAGAACCAGTGAAATGTATCCGGCAGAATTCTATTCAGTGATCGGACAACTGCACCGTGACCTGTTAGCCCTCATTCTCTGCTGCACTGGCAGTGAGCGGGGCTTACAGAAAATACATGACATGTATATGGTGAGTAAAGCTTTATTTTTGTCTTAATCGTATTGTTTGTCTAACTATCCCAAGTTTCCCACACCACAGGTGTGACTCAAAACCAGCCCGACATTATCACTATCCTTTTTCACTTATTACGTTTCACTTTCCTTCTGTCCATAATTTTATATTACTATGTGGCTTTTTACTGCCCGTAAACCTATTATTTATTTAAACTGGTATTTTAACACTTTGGCATATAGTTTTTGGGTTTCTGGGCGTTATGGGATCACATGATTTTGAGCAACTCGCTACGCGTTTGCCCCCTTATTCTATAAAAAAGTGGAGTTGTGTATATTGAGTATGTAATGAAAAGAGATAAAGTAAACAGCGAGACTGCAACCGGCAACCCAGAATGCTGGCATGAATAAGACATATTTATGCCTCATCGTCTGAAGAGCGGCCTAGACTAGACTAGGGACTAGTGCACAGGCCAGCAACGCATTTGCAGTGCTTGTATTGGGGAAGTTCATAGACAGCCGTGATCTCATTATTATTTGACCTTTCACACGTTTATCTCCCTATTTTATAAAGAAAAGCTCGTTTCCTAACTTATTTCTTGTACTCAATTCCTATTTACTACATCAATTGAGCTGTTCCTTTAGATATTTAAATTAATTTTGATGCTTATTCGAGGAGATTTATTTGTATTAAATTTAAACATTATATAAATTATATTCAATCAAAATTCAAGGCGATCGATCGATATTTGTCAATGCAAATGAAATCATTTGAATTTCAGCATCACTTGATTCACACAAGCGAACCAGGTATTAGCGCTTACTTAATAAAGTTGAGTGAAGAAATCTTTAAACGTATGAATGTTACTCATGCATATGCATCTTTCAACAACATCAGAGTGCATCTTCACCTGTTGCCAGAACATGAGGTGGTAAGTAAACCTTAATTGTTATTATGTTTGCAGCGTGTCTATAACAATTACAAAAGTCTTCAAAGGAAGAAAATCTTTAATGCCAATCTTTCTTCAATTTCTATTATTAGCATTTTCCTTATAATCCTTATTATGAGGGGATGGGATAGTAAGGTGAAAGGATAGGAGGCATGGGATGGAAAAGTGTAAACTTATTGGTAATATGTATTTTTACTGTAGGGCTCATGTCAAACCTAAGAGACTGATTATTGTTTTTTATAATTTTTATTAAAAAATATTTCTATATTACATAATTATGATAGTTATCTCCGTCTTAACAAACTTCACCTATAATTAACTTCTATTCTTAATTTATGGAAATACTAAAGTACTTGCATTTTGCTGTAATAATGTCAGTTCACAATGTGACAATTTAAATTAAACTGTTTTTGATTCATTCAATTCATGACAGTTTACTGGTGTCCTGAAATCACTTGTGTAACAGAATCCTTTGCCAAAAATAAGACTATATAAATATATAAAAAAAATTGTGAAATTAATACTAAACATAATCAATTTTTTTTCTATCAGGAACGTCGCACGACATTTTATTTAATGTGCCGGATCAACTCAACAAATCAACCGATATTTTTTGAACCGTCGCCAATTCAAATTCGACACATATACAATCCACCATCGCCCACTCTATCAAGGGAGTCGATGCCGAGCACGTCGATGGAGGACTCGATGCTCTCGCCATGTAGAATGCGAACGAGGGTACCGTCGGTATCGCCGCCTACGCACACGGAAGAGGACACCATGTTCGTCCCCGATACCGACGTAGAGGATGTCAGTGACGAAGACAGAGATTCCGAAGATGAACGTGACGATCACACTCCAGTAGAAGCTGAAATACAGGTTCAAGCCGTCGTTCATGCTGCCTCGGAACCGGACACAGCCGCTCACGCTGCCATACAACCTAACGCAAGCGCTAATGCTGCCAAGGGATCGGATTCAACTGTAACAGCATCTGTCCCGGAAGCTACCACAGTACCAGTGTGTCACGAGGGCTCGTCCTCCCAGGCCCAATTACCAGATGCCGGCTCCGGCATCACGACAAACCCCGGGTAAGAATATTTTTAATCTCTTAAAAGTAATATATTGACCCCACAGCTTATCGGCTTGTTTTTACATAATACTAGCAATGTAAGATATAGGAGGATAGTATGACTGGCTCGGTGTCGGGCAGCCACCGGGATCTGCTCGGTATCTGATGGGAGCTTCCGCCGGAGCGAGTAGCACGGGGGCCGTTACGATACCGGTCGATATATATATATATATATATATATATATATGTGTGTGTGTGTATATATGCTAGCTATGTAAAGTTACAAGATTTAGTGTTTTACTTTATAACAATGCAGTAATGATTGATCACTAACATTATTATTATGATCACCATTTTATATAACAATCATGTAAAGAATAATGTAATTTTGATATACAATGTTATGTTACTTTTTTACCACAGTAGTATGTGATCGCAAGTGCTATTCGCTTATAGGCTTGATTTTATATAAATTAGCCTTTGGACAGTTTGATGCAGAACGCATATTAGGCACCGACCGTTAGAACATTTTAACACTTAAATTTCAAAAATCCATTACAGAAAGCAATATATAATTGGAAGCTAAAAGTGTTATTCCAATCAAAAATTTGCATTGTGCAATGTGATTTGCATTTGGTAAGCTCCTGGTGCACCTCTCTCGCTACTGTTAAGTGGTGATTAATATCTAAATACTAGATTTTGCCCGCGACTTACGATTTTTAATATTTTAGGATATTTATTTCGCTAATAATACACACATAAACTGCTTTGTTTTACAGCAGATAACTTATTTTAACACATTTTGTAAACTTTGTTTATGTTTTTCCATCCTTTCGTAAAACAAAGATTTTGCAAGTTTGATCCAGCGTACCGTTCATTGTGTATGCCACTTGGCGAGTCCGGCGCGACGTGTAAGATTATGAGATTTTTACTAATCACAGGCGTGTAGACATAGACAGTTGTGTTTGGCCTTCCATACGAACTTTCACTTCCATTTCCTCCGAAGACGAAATTTCAAAAGTGCTGGAACAAATGTTTATTTATTGATTGTCAAGTGCCTAAATACAAAGATTAATGGCTTCATCATGGATAATGAGGAACTCTCATACGAACTTTTATCTCTTCTCGCCTTTTATTATAAGTATAATATTAATTATGATAGCTATAAATAATTATAATATTTAAAAGAATATAAGTTACTTTTTGTTGTCAATTTTAGTGAGTCGGTGCCGGAGTTAAGCGTTAAAGCGTTTCTGACTTCCATACTAACATTCATGCCCTACTTCATTTTATCCCCTCACAGGTCGAAATTTGAAAAATGACAAAATATTTAGTTAAAATTTTAAAACAAAGTTGCATAGTTTTATCCTACATAATGTCGAAGTCCCGTTCAAACTTTCATCCCTTATTTACCTTATTCACCCCTTTGTGTCTTTTTTACAACAACACAGGCCTAAATCTCCAAACATTAAAAAAATGTAATTTTTTTCTAAATACAAAGTTTCACTGTTTTATATTTTTTCCAATTTAAACTTTCACCCCCTATTTAAAATCCTTCAAGCCATTTTAACGATAACAGGTAGCCTTTCCCAAGGTATGATCTATTTTTGTACTTAATTTTATCAAAATCGTTTCCGTTTTTAGATGTGAAAGCTTTACTTTATTTAAACTTCCATACAAATTCCACCTCCACCTCAGCCTATGATCGGCCACTGATGGACATAGGCCTCTCCCATTGGTCGCATCATTGAGGGAGAATGTTCCATAATCGCCACGCTTGGCAGGCGGATTGGCGATCGCAGTATATTCCACCGTACTAAGAAAAGAACGCTGCTGCCCGTCCTCCGTTGGTCTTTATGTCCAGACTCCAGACAAACAGACATGTTCATGCACACAAATGTTTGTCTTGGGTGGGAAACCCACGACCTGCGGCGCGGAAGCAAAGTGTCTTGCCGCTGCGCTAACCGGTCAATCCATACAAATTATCATCCTCTATTTCACCCCACAAAGGTCGAAATTTCAAAAACACTAGAAGAAATATTAATTTCTTATCATGTGCGTAAATTGAAAGTTTCATGGTTTTATCTTCAATACTGACAAATTTCTATACAATCTTTCATCCCTTATTTCTCAACTCCTTCAAGCATTTTTTTTCGCAATAAAATGTAGCCTGTGTCATTTTCCAAGGTCAAATATATAATTGTACCAAATTTCATCAAAATCGGTTTAGTGGTTTTGGCGTGATAGCGGAACAGACAGACAGAGGAGCTACTTTCGCATTTATAATATTACTAGGGATTTTTTATAAACTCGTATGAAGTACGACAGTAAATAACTATATTGTTCGCCGAGTCCACGTAAATCATAACAAAGAAGTAATCATCATCTCCCTGTAGTACGTAGGGTCGGCACAATTTGCACTACTCTTACATATCTCCCTTCCAGCCGCCATATCTGAATTTACGCCATTCTGACATATGTCAACTTTCAGACAATCCATCCATAATTTCTTTGGTCATTCTCTACCCTTGTAGGCATATACATTCATTCTCATTACTTATTTCGTTATAAGGCCTGTATCCCTCCCCATGACATGATCATACCTCGCTAGCCTTTCGTTTCCCAATTTCTAACACTGGCGCAACTTGCAGGCGTCCTCGAATATACTCTTAATTTTATCCATTCTCGTCACACCAAACATCCATCTTTAACATGCGCATCTCAACCACATGCAATATCCTTTCAGCCGACCTTAGTAGTTCAACACTCAGACCCATACAACGACCGACTTGTAGATTTGTCTTTTAATTTTTAGGGGCATTCGTGTATCACAAGTCATTCCAGTGACCTCCTAAGCTCACCACTGGGCCTCCCTCGGAACCCTATCCTACGCTTTTTCTAATAGTGTGTAGGTTTATATGCACAAGCCTTTATTTTTCGCACAGTTGGCGAAGTACAAGAACGGCGTCCATAGTCCCCCGTCCAGGCATAAAGTCAAATTGCTTCCGAGCTACCTCACTCTCATATCTAATGCTTCTTGCCACCACCCTTTCCCACATTTCCATACTATGTGACGTGAGCCGTAACCTCTATAGTTGTAATAGACCTAGCGAAACATGTAAATAGTTACACGGTGTGTTTATACGCAATGTCACAACGATGGATATCAACGAAGTAATATAAATGCAAGTATATAATTTAACATTCGAATAGTAAGATTTGACCGCTTTTATAGGAAGCTTTGTTGTTGACATGACGCTTTGAACGACGCTATCGCCAAGTTTAATACGTAGCCAATTAACCAACATTATTGTTTTGCTGTCCTAAGTATAAAAATACTCATTGTTAGATCATCTATTTATATATAGTATAAATGAAAGTTGCTTTTTGTTCAGGCTTCTTTTTCTTCTAACTCCTTCTAAACCACTTAACAGATTTAAAAATAGTTTTCTCCATTATTTAGATAATTTATTCAGGTTTGTTTATATCTATAGTACATTATAATTAAAATTTGGCAACTATGAATAAAAACATATTTCGGAATCTCTAGAAAAGCGCTAAAAATTTGCTTTGCCTAATGTAGTCTAAACCATGGGACAGACAAAAAAATGGAGTTGTAGTTCTCCAAAAACGCTTTATAAATCTCTTCAGTGGCATATCTTCTATGGTTGTTTTCTTTAAAAAAATCAATCAAAATTCGTGCGTTGTTTTCGAATGCAATATTAATTCTTATCCAAATATAGGTATTATTTTAAATATTAAATGTATGTTGTGATTGCCTTTTAGTGAGCGCTCCTGAGTCCCGCTCCCGTGTCCCGCTCCCGTGTCCCGCTCTTGTGTCCCTCTCCCGTTCACATAATGCGAAGTCCACTATATCATATAGTTACCACCAATGGACGGGATTCATTAAGAACTATGTGTTACGTAGATTTCGAAAAAAGCCATAGATTTTTTTTTTATCTATGATGTTCTAAACCTTTTTTGTTTTGGAATTTTTGTTTATGTAAAATTCTAAGAACGTTCTGATTTCTTTTGCTCGCTTGTTATTTTTCTTTGCAAGCTCATGAATACAATGTGCTACCATAAGCCGTGTAACGCTTTACTTCTTTGCTTCAGATTTATTTGGTTACATTAAATTTTATTTTCCATCTCAGGACTTCAGGGTCAAGTATAATGGACACCTCAAATAGCACTCCTGTACCTGCCATGAAACAATTGGTAAGACAAAATGTACATTACATTCATACATAGAATTAAATAAACCAAAACATTCACCAAAACACTGTTCACATACCTTATTACAAAACGTAGATGAATGTAGCCTAGGGCTTAAACGGGAGATCCTTAAACAAATATTTTCTGTTACTTTTTACATAATAATCATAAGCAAAATTGGCGTCTTTCTATGTTTTAATGTTAATGTAATCTATCCATAAGTATAATCTTAAATTTAATCTTCGCGAATCAAGGTTTAATTTTTTTTGCATTTAAAATACATGCACAAATATTATTTTACTTGAATAAAGGGAATCAAAACGCCATGAATCAACCGAATTTAGGCGCAAAAGTGTTACGATATTGTTTTTAAGTAGATTTCACTTGCTTTAACTTTACGAAAAGTAAACATAAATAAACTTGGTGTTGAATAGAGTTGAACTATTGTTTTGTAATAAGCAAGTGTACGTTTATACATCAACAGTTTAAAAAAAATAGCTTGATTGATTTGACAGTTGTCAATAAAAACGACATAACTATGTGGAAACGTTTGACGTTTGATCCATTTTGACACGCGGATTTTTTGTATTCGGTTTGTTAATATAAATAAAGCCCTTTAGAGCAATATTACATTTTATACCAAAAATGATTTGCTATTATTCACAACTATAAAAATAAATGAAAATATTTACTACACCTTACAAGGTTGTCACATTGCATAAATTCTAGTGATAATCATCATTTTAATTAATTAATTAATTAAATTGTTTTTTTCACTTTTATCAGTTTTTTACCACTCTTACTTTCTTTATTTTATTGATTTTGTTCCCTGTATTATTATTATTTTTTTTACTAAAAATAAAAGTAATGACCGACATTCATCGACAATGGATCCAGCACTAGGCTGTATTACCAATCACATCAGTTTGAAATCTGTTATATCAATTAAGCTAATTTTAACAAACTAATAAATACACCTGAAAAGTATGTGAGACTAGTACGTGCTATATATGAAAGATCAAATACGTCACGTTCGAAGCCGGAGTAACTGATGTGTTTAGTGTGGCTGTGGTCTTGTACCGTTGTACGGACTTTCGCGTATTTTTCGGCTTTCAGCCCTTATTTGTTCCTCTTGATAATCGATGAACTGACATTGAATATACAGGAGGAGGTTCCGTGGTGTATGCCTTTCGTTGACGATTATTGTTCTTGTTGGGAAGATGTGCTTGAGGTCTAGAGTAGACTGGAAAAATGGTAGGATAAATCGAAGAGAGTCGAGCTGAAGGTTAGCAGAATCAAAACGGAACATCTGTTCTACATCTTCGGTGGCCCATCCGCCTATGTTCCTAATGCCTTTGACGGCTTATCCTTTTCAGTCCGCTTTAAGTTTCGGTACCGCGGCTCATTGATCCTAAACGAAGGCGATATTGACCGTGGAAAATAGAATAAGTGGGGAATGGATGAAATAGCGACAGGTCACTGGGTTAACATGCGATCCTCGAGTTTCCTTTAAAATAAAGGCCAAGTGAAGAGACAGAACCATCGTAACACCGGCCTGAATGTATGGATCGGCGTGTTAAAGATTGTTAAAAGAAAAAGAGTATGTTACGAGAAAAAAAGCCACATAGTAGCACCATTATGGAGTGTAAGGTTATCATGGCATGGACAAGTTATGAGGAGGGAAGAATGGTATTGTGACAAGTAGAGTTCTAGATGTGATTGTCGAGAGATACGTCGGTAGGGGTAAACAGTGTAGAGATAGGTAGTTGATTGATAAATCGACGTGGAAAACGAAAATCTGTTGTGACAACACATAAAGTCAGAAAAGGGCGGGGAATTGACGAAATTTATACACTTAATTACAGTTACACAGACAATTAAAGAATAGGGATCATTAACATAATGAACTAGGAATAATGCAGTTTTCCACTTTTATATACAACCATCGCAGAGATTTAAGTTACGAAGGAAACGATCTATACAGTCAATTTAGTTAGTTAACTTTAATGACAAAATATATCAATTTATACTATCAGTAGTTGCATGGACGTAGTGTGTAGTCAAAATCATTAGATACTTAGTAGTAGATTTTTAGTTCGCATCTATTCATTTAGTTCTCATCTATTCTTATAGTTTTAATGTAAATACCTAGTTAGGACATGAGTTCTGTCAACGTTTAATGTAATCAATGGTACATTTTTGATAATTATTTAGAAATTATGTATGAAATGAAAGGTAATTAAATGTAGAATACAATTTTATTTTCATTATTAGAAATGCCCTTCCCCATTTTGAATACATGTCCTTAGTCAACGCGATTGCAGTGCGCACCACATTCATATCTATTTCTGCCGCTGCTTTAACTGGAGATGCTCGGACAGACTCCAAATTCTGATGTGGTTTAGCGCAGACTTTTCCTCCAAACGTTACCATATCTTTTAGTTCAGTGGGTTTAAATCTGGACTAGAAGAGGGCCAGTCTTCATGCCCGATAAAGGCAATTCCAAGGGGGGTCAACCAGTTTTGAGTGCTTCGTGGCCCATGAGCTGGTGCAGAGTCCTGTTGGAAAATCCACTGTCTTGTTTTGAACATTGTTTGAGAAAGAGGTTCCTTTGTTTATTATAACCGTCTTCGATGGTAAAAGTTTTTTCATCCGAAAAATAAATTTCGTGGTATTTTTTTACCGTGTACCGCCGTAACAAAGCGCAGGATCTTTTTAGCCTAAGTTTTTTCAAACGCTCGATCAAAAAATGGCCAGTCTTTTTATGATAAGCTCGTAGTTCCAGGTCTTCATTTAACACTTTTTTGACCGTGGTTCTGCTTAGCCCTATCTGAAGAGCTAAGATTTTTTTTACGAACGGGATTTCGTTGGATTCGCGCTTTCACTGCTTTGATGATCGCTGGAGTCATAACGCTGTGTGGTCGGGTGATTCTCTTACGCGAAATTCTTGGAATCTTCAATGTATCGTTTTTTTTATTATTTAAAAAAAATTTAGAATATTGAAAATCTTGGCGCGTATCCACAGCGGTGCAACGCGATAACCGTACTGTATCTTCTTTCTTCGACCACTCCATGACTGAAAATGAATTTCTTTTTTATATTCGGCAAGTGCGAACGTTTTTTTTTAAATTAGTCGAAGTATATCTATCTGGCCATTATTCGAAAATTGAAAATAATAAGATTTTGACAGAACTTATGACTCGACTAGGTATATATGAGATGCATAGATGTTCTGGTAAATCCTTGTTTTTTTTACAAAACGAATCAAGTAAAGATTTGACGGGAAGACATTTTTTTTAATACAAGGTGGCAAAAGAGCAAGTTGTCCACCTGATTAGAAATGACTTATTTCGGCTCGAGTGTGTATTTAACGCATTTGGTTACGAGTACACATCTTGGGTTGACTGTTGTTAAGGTTATATGCTATGCTGGACGAGTCGAGCACGAGCCGAGCCAAAATTCGTTTAGTGTGGACCGACTTACGAGCCTCGAAAGAGAGCGCTCGGCTCGTGCTCCGCCTATATTCGGTTTTTTGACGAAGACAAAGGGATTTGCAAAGTTCGAGGAGAGTGATTGTTGTACGTTCGTTGTACGTCCACTCTTGACACCGCGAGTAGAGCAGCTCGGCTTGCGCTCGGCTCGTACTCGTCTCGTCTAGCGTAGACCCACTTTTAGAGAACGCGGGCGGAAAGGCGTTAAGTCTGTTCTTTGTGTAAAGCATTGCAGTGTAAAAATAAATAAAATAGAAAACTTCGACGACTGTCTTATGTGCGGTCGTGGTCGTCCGGTCAAGCCGGTACATTCATGCACAAGTGTTGTTATTGCGTGCTCTGCCACTGTTGAATATCCAATCTTTTGTCGAAATGTATGTCGTTGTGTGTCGGTTGCGTAATCACGAAGTAGAATGAATGTAACAGATTCGCAGCATTTTCGATGCTGGATTCTACTAGGGAATTACCGTAAGCTTATAGAAAATCGTTGTGAAGTACAATTTTCTTACAGGGCGGAAATGTGAAAGTTCTATTTCTATCTTATCCCCTCCTCTTTTTTGTTTACCCTATCCTCCACCCTTTACCTTCTCATATACAGCCCAGCCTTTATTTATAATTTGCAATACGGTTTTTGAGAATTTTATTAAGCTAAGCGTACGTTAAAAAATAATGAATAATAAAATGTAATTGAATAATCAATGAAATTAATTTAAGATTAATCTAAGTGAATCTAATTATTTAATTTAAGATAAACCGTAACCATCGAGCATGCATGCGTAAATGATGTATAAGAGATGTATGAATGTGGATCTGCCAAACTCTTTGGGTTACGGGCGTTAGTGATGATGTTCTTGTTGAAATTAATCTGTACGTAGTATGAAACTAAGTTGATTGCTACCCGTGCGAAGCCAGGGCGGGCCACTAGTTTATAAATAATAGCTTTAGTTCTATTTAGTAAAGTTTATGGTCGCGTAATAGGTAAGGTAGCAGTAAGTTATACTGTATCATTTTCTTTTCAGTCGAACGTTATTTAATAATACAATTAAAAATATTATTAAATAACAGTCACCATTAGCTAGAAAAGAAATTTCAGGTCAGTCTTTTCACTAAAGAACATTAATAATCAACTGAGGCGTACTGTAGTCCTGTAAGTTAGCTATGAGTAAATACAGTGGGTTATTAAATTATTAGTAACGGAAAATTTTAAAATTTGTTAAAAAATGGTTTGTAGAAAAGTGTGTTTAGTTTTTAAATTCATATTTTTTACTAAACTTTGTACACTAAATTTGTCATCTTGCATACAAAAAAATATATATATATAAATACAAAAAATGTAGATAATATAACCTGTTTTTTTTTCTCGGAAAAATAAATAATGCCAATTTTTCTTTGTGGCTCTCTAATAATTTGATCACCCCCTGTGTGTATTAATTATAAATATATATAACAGAAGGTGCCACGAGTACTGATCGTCCAACACTGGGGCGAGGAGTGGGTACCGGTTCTCACACGCGATCAGACGATCCAACACAGCGATCAACCGCCGTTTAGTAATGCTTACCTTACTGGTATGCCGTCGCGTAAAAGACGTTGCATCAGACGATCGAGGCCGCCTACAAATCTTGATGGCTTCATTAATGGTGATTAAAAAAACGGTTTGATAACAGTAGAAACTTCCACGTTAAAATTTTATCGGGGAATGCATCATTTTTGATTAATAGCTCGTTGCAATGTATTCAATTTTTTATGACTGCCGAGCTTTACACGCACCCTGTTGCATTCTCTTGCATCCTATCGCATTCTCCTGCATCCTATCGCGTTTTCCTGCATTTTCTTGTACTTTGCTCTCTACATTCTGCTCATTTTTTTTACTTTCACCTTCACCGCTTGCTTGAAATTCGCCGTGGCCTTAACATTCGCCGTTGCCTTCACATTCGCCGTTGCCTTACACCTTCACCTTCTTTGCCTTGCAAATCTCATATTTCGGCGCTTAATGCTTCTGCAATCTAATTGGTATTTACACAATTCAGCGCATCGTAACACATGCACTTATTTGTAAACAATACCACCATAAATGTGTATAATTAAATTTTGTATTATCTGTGATTAGCGAGCTTCGCTGATGTTGCAACCACCATCAGCGAGCATGGCGAGGCCACCGGCAGTCTTCGCGCCGCCATCCGCGAGCACCTCCGTTACCTCGCGCGGGAGCGCGCTTCCCTCTCAGAAGCTTACGTCCCGCAACGCTACCAGAATGCAGCACGATTTCTACAGACGGGGTAAGCTACATAGTTCTTTCTGATGATGCCAGAGGATGCCAAATATAAAAAAAGCCAAAAAGCCCGGCTTGCTCTACTAAGAAAAATATTCATCAAGAATATCTATTATCGTTTATTGTTCCTTCAAGAAAAGAGCGTACTCCATCCGAGATTCCTCTGGTATTATGTTTATAAATATTGGTGATTATCATTAGGCGACTCGCCCTCTATCATCCCTATCCTATAAACGAAAAATGCTATGCTTTAATAATACATTTTTAAAAATTTCCAGCATCAAACGAACTGAGGCAGCCAAGGAAGATAAGGCAGCGAAGACGGCGCACGGCTCAGGATTCTAATCGTCACCGCAACTAGGACTTGATCGCATTTGGATATTTGATTGCTTGTAAGAATAAGGTACCTACCACCTTCTACTAGACCTAATGCAATCTACTTCGCCAATTGTCATATAATTTCATTAGTTTATTTATATTTTTAAGTTTTCTTTTACTTTTGTAAGAACTTAAAGAATGTTTTTTTGGAAGACAAACTTTCTTATCCGTTATTGTGGGCAAGCGGCGTGAAGCGATACTATGAGACACGATGCGACTGATTATTATAGCAAAAACATTGGCTTCAACGTCGCTGCCCGTCGTATAGCATACCGTTACCGTTTTTATCGCTTATTTATGACGCGTGATTTAGGTGCAAACTTCGTGAGTACACAACAACATGTAGCTTTGT
>DWLR01001926.1:0-16740 GCA_018246295.1 Papilio alexanor hazarajatica
AGAAACAGCTTGAAAATTTGTTGAATTTGAAAAAATATAAAGATAGCTAGCGTAACGAAATCTTCCCTCGATCATCTTTTCCAATTTAATCTAAAAAGATACAAACTTTTCTAAATTATAATTAACTTAATTACATTTAGAATAAACGCACGAATTCCTACACCGTCCAAAAGTTTAAATTACGTATTTCCATATAAAGTTAGTAGCTGGCCAATTAGTGAGATAAAAATGCCGTTGTGAATTCCCACCTCCGAAAATTTCAGTTATTTCGTTTGATTTTATTGAGTAAAATATCTGTCTGCAAACTCTGAACTCAACGAACGGTCCTGTAGCGTGTATTTTTTATGTTTATTATGTTTTAAATTATTGTCCATCAAATGGACTTTCATCTTACGTTTTATCTAGTTGAAAAGAGAAAAAGATTTACTTAAGCACTGCATTATCTACCTCCCAACTAGAATCGGAGTATAGTTTGTGCAACGATTCTACTTAAGATTCATAATATTTTTTCAGTAGTAATATCTTGTCACGAGCTCACTCAGCAAACGAAAATTTAAGGATGTTTAAAAAATTATTCGTTCATTTGCTACATGTATACACTGTTTATTCTTCTTATTCTCCTTAAGATGCCTCTCCGACTAGCGAAGATTGGCAGTCAATTTCAATGACTTTTTGTTAACGTTTAAAAACACGAAACACCTATTTAAAATAATTTTCTCCACTATTCGAGATATTTAATTTCCTATTTGACATATATTTTTCAGGAAAACAAATAAATTAACCAATTAAAGCTTTTTTTTTTAACAAAAACAAAACTGACTTCAAATTTGTATAATTAATTACTTTTTTAGGGATAAGAAATACTAAAAATGATCCATTCGAAACATGGTTGCCATGGTAGGAATGTTTTTTTTGGGCCGCGTTATGCGTCCCTACTGCTTCCCCCTGGCGCGATTAAGCCAAAGACTTTATTTATTTATTAAAGTTCGTTTTACAATTTTTTACTTATTCTAAAGTAAACTAATACAAAAAAGGCGTTAAAATAACAAGTAACTAAAATAAGACAATAAAATGATAACATAATAAATAATTGCTATGTAATAAGACTTTATACATACATTCCGATAGACTTGTATTCGGTTTGCTAAGTGTTATTCCTATTTATTACTTTTTGAATACCATTTTTACAGAGGTTTAAAAATTTATTTCTATTTTCTTTACTACTTATTAATTTGCTTATATTTTCTAATGTTATTTTTGATTGCGTTTCTAGTTCGCATTCTGTTCTAACAACACTGGGCATTCTACGATAGCGTGCAGCACGGACTCACCCCGGATCGCAGATGGACGAGGTGCTCCCCTTACATCTAAAAGTGTGTAAGTATTCCGAGAACCCCCCCTGACCCGTTAGTACTTGTACCAGTACGGGGTCATACTCTAATTTGCGGAGTACTGGGTAGGCGCTGATGGCGTCAGGAAAGAAGACCCTCGTTGTTGAGGCCGTGACACCATCCTTGTAGTGCTTGTTCAATTCGTCAAGCGAATCCTAGCGAAGTTGTCACTTGACGAATGAAAGAGTTGTCGTAATGCGGATTGGTCTTTACTCCAATTGCGGCTTGTTTTGCTAGTTCGTCCGCCCTCTCGTTTCCCTCCACCCCCACGTGTGCCTTAGTCCAATTACATTTTACTTCTTTTCCCTCTCCTAACTACTTTTAACCATTTTTCTAATTTCCCCTACAAGGAGGTGGAGGGAATCCATACTCTTTATTGACTCTAAGGCGGACTTCGGAGTAAATACCAAACCTCTTGGAGGGGCACCTAATTATAAATATCACATCCTCATATAGGGTACACAGTTCCGTCTGATATACGGTGACGGCAGAAGTTCCCCAGCTTTATCTTCCGGCAGTTAGTCTCTGAGGCACTATCCCATATAGATAATGCCGCGCCGACCCTGCCGTCAATTTTGCTGCTATCGGTGTAGATTCTTACATTGACAGCAGCTCGCTGGACAGCTTCGTCGTCATCCGCCCGGCAGTCAAACTACAGCTATTCTAGTTGGGCGGGGAACTGGGTATCCTCGTATTTGGTCGGCCTCTCTAAATCTCGATCCTCAAACACCCATTGGGAGTGACCTTCTTTATTTCATACAGAAGGGCCGCCTCTTGGATCCGAAAGTCGTGGCAACAACCCAGCCAGTGTTAGAGCGGCGTTTAGAGAGACCGTCCGATAGGCCTTTATAGTTTTTTGTACAAACCTGCGCTGCACCCGATTCAACAACTTTCGAGTGGTCTTCTCGCATGCCGCTGGCGCCCACACACTGGCCGCATAGAGGATGATAGGATCCACTACCGCAACGTATGTGTTTCGTGTGTTTCAGTCGACGATAGAGGCCTTGCACCTTTTTGCATACATATTTAATATATGTCAACTCTTCGGATCTTCATATTATTTGTAAGCTCAATGGGTCTCCCGCCCATGCTCAGACGCGGGGAGTTGTATTTCAATTTTCTGGTGATAACCATTGCTCGGGTCTTTTTTGGCGCAAAATTTAGCTTGTTACGTACTCCCCACCTCCGAATATGGTCGATAGCCGCATTGGCGCTGCCCTGTATGTCCATGTTGCTGACGCCCGAGAACATCAGCGCCACATCGTGAGCAAAAGCCTGGCAGTGGACGCCTATATCCTCCAAACCCACCAGGAGCGAATTTAACAGCAGGTTCCAGACCGTAGGACCCCAAGTGGAGCCCTGCACGCACCCTTTGGTTGGTCTTCGAGTCTACTCGGTCCCCGCATACCTGAGGCGTACTGTTCTTTCACTAAAAAAGTGGTCGAATAAACCTCTCAGGCTTAATGAGGAGTCATATGTTTCACCATATGACTCCTCATTGGCTTTTCGGCTAATTTTCTCATTTCTGTGTGGGTCTGCGTCGTCTTTCCCCACTGCGTCTTCAGGAAAGAATGTCTCCGTAAGGATCCTGGCCGATTAAAAGATGGAGACCCAACTTGTCAAGTTTCTCTGCCAATTTTTATCCGTGCCCCAGTCCGTGCACCACGCATTCATGTCTCCGACCAGCACCGCACTGGCAGTCTCCAATCTACACGACAGAGCCGATCTGGTCCCGTTAGGGTTCGACAAGCTTATCTTGCTCCAAGTACACCGACACAACGCCTATCTCTCGCGCGGCGGTCCTCACACTTATAATTGCAATACTGCAAGTCACTAGTTGGTCGGGGCAGTGGGTGTGTGATTCATGACGTCGTCTAACAATACAATGTCTGCTTTCACCACCGATAGTACGGGTCGGTTTCCAACACAATGTACTATTCTTATACATGGACGTTGCCTCTTCTCCCCTATGCTGCCTATATATAGCTTCTGAACTAAGACAAGCAACAGTTTCCTCTTGCCCGCCTCATATGCTCTGCCAAGCACAGGCTAGAACCAAATCGTAAATTCGCCTGCATAACATGGTATAGGCAGTTTCCAGTTGAGGGAACGTAGGAGGCACCCGGGAAAATTTAGCAATAGGCCACGCTGGACCTCGTGAGTGCCTCCCACCTCCTGCTCACCGGATAGTTGACACTGAATGCGCCGTGATCCCTCTAATCGGATTTTGTCTTTTGGCAGTTGCGACAAAAGGGCCGTTCTTCGGCTGGACAGCTAGTTGCATGCCATCCTGAGGTGCGAGCCCCCGCAATGGCTTCATACATCCTCAGACTCCGTACATAGCCTCTTCATGTGCCCGTACCACAGGTATTTGGAGCAATGGACGAGAAGGCACTGGTCGGCCACTCTAACTCGCTGAAGGTCTACATGGACCACTTCAGCAGCTATCAATCGACTCCACAATTTTTACTTCGAAGTATGAAGTACCTGTTTTGCTTACGGATAGCTTTTACTATGTCCATGTTCTCGTATACTTTTAGAACGTCTTTAAGTACTAGAATCTTTGTTTTTGATGTCCATTACATTTAGATCACTGCTCCGCAACATACCCCACTATGACCCACCGTGCTATGACCCACCGTGCTACACCCCACTATAACTTTCTTATCCTTAGCTTTTCGAATACTGTCTATTCTTAATCCTTCTTCTTTGGCGTTCACAACTTTACGTAAATTTTCCTACTAATTTACCTGTTCTCCCGTCTCTGTCTCATTACTGGACGAGATTGCCATCGAGTGTGTAACCTGCATGCTCGGTGGCGGTCTTTTTGTCCCTATGACTATAATGCTGGCATATTAATTTTTTCTTGTTTTTCCAGGGTTTCTCTTAATTCTGCCATTTTCTCATTGCTTACTTTTATAAGTGTAGTTTAATTTTTGTGATGATATCAATTTCTCTTCTTTTTTGGTCCTTCTCTGGTTCCTTTTTTCTTGAGTGTTCTTCTCTTCCTTTGTCTTCGTGTCCTTTTTTGAACTCCGCTTCCTTAACTAACTAGTATAGTCTCTGCCGCTTTTTCCTGTTTTATTTCGGTTTTTATGTTCCGCGTTTGATTTATCTTTTATCATTTTGAGGCATGCCTTCGCTTCAGTCAAGGTATTTAAGTATTTAATTAGTAGGAGCAGCGGTGGTTATTGTTCCGCTACCTTAGTCACCTTCGTGTTTGACATTTTCTTGGTTGTTGGATCTGTTTCCGCTCCCTTGGTTGGTGAGCGGACGCAGTTTTCCTTATCTTCCTTCTTACCAGCCTCCCAGTCTCTAATACTTTTCCTCACCTTTGAGATCTTTTTTAGTGAAGGGGTGTGGTGGTGGTTTCTGCAGTTTTCTTGTGTTAGGTGCGAAACATGCTTCTTATTTGTACTGGGGGATGCGTCAAGTTTAAAAGTTATCTACTAATTATATTGGTCAAAAGACTATGTCTACTTATTCTATCTATTAGTATAACTTATCAGTTAATGTTCAATAGACCATAAAATTAAAACAAAATAAAACAATTTTAGTCGAAAACTAAGTTAAAAACATATTAACATTTATCGGCCTATGCGACCATATCTTATCACAGTTTAAAATATTACACTACTTTTGGTCAAAATTGAAACTAGTTTAAAATCTTATTTCTATTATTTAATCATATAAACCTACTCAGTTGTTAAAATACTATACTAATTTTGGTCAAAAACCATGTTAAAATCTTATATCTAATTGTAGGTTAGAATATAGACCTTATCACAGATTTGCTTATAACTAATTTATTACTATAAGAACTATTTGCTAAACTGTTTATCACTATAGGTTTCGGGTTGCGTCGCGCTTTCAAATAATGTACATGAACAACCCTCGGTCACAAACTTACTTTCACAACACGTGACATGTCGTTTTAGTTTTTTATAGTATAACTTCCCGGTTTTTCACCATAAAAGTGAGAGTTACACCAAATTGTAGTTTTCGCTGTGGTACCTCTAACGGTATGTTAAAAATACGCCGCTAGTAAATCTTGCTTTTAAGATATTTTCATTTTTGCCGGACATTTCCGGAGATCTGTTTTCTAAATTAATTACTTAAGAAATCAATGCGTGCGAAGCCGCGGGCAACGTCTAGTTTTATTTACAAGCCATTTTTAGCAATTGTACGTCTCATTATAAATCCATTAAACTCGTAAACAAATAAACCTTCGTCGTCCAAGGTTCAATGCTATTCAAAATTAAATCGGACCCGCACGTGTAGTCTTTCCAATAAAAAAATCTGTTCATAAATGATGAAGTTCTGAGAAAACAAACAAACAAATACAAGTGTACTGAGGACCTCCTTATTGTTTTGGAATAGGTTTAAGACAACACCGAAATTTTTATGGCTCTTTTATGTCATTACATCTAATACAACGAGAAGAGGGAAGCAATGTAACATTCATCAATACATCGACTGCTACAAATTGCGCATGATTATTTAAATAATTATACTAAACAAAATAAATGTCTATCGACAAATATTTTAAAATATTTTTATAAAGCCAAACTCTAGTAGTTTGGCTTTATAAAAACGGGCCCCTAAACCCGCCGCTTCTAGTTGGCGTTAAAAATATCAAAAATAGCACGGGTCGTGCTATGCAACCGTATAACGGAACGCTTCTCGCGGTGTGATGAGCACGTGAAGGCGTGATTGTAAGCACTTAGCGTCGCCTAATGGTCGCCCGGCGAGGAGTGATGCCGCGCCACAGAACATACCCACAGAAATGACATTACAAACATCCATTACCTTCAATAACGACAAATCAGCTACCAGCGAATAACCTAGGCTATATTCTTTTATATGTCTATCGATCTACCCTAGCGATACTTTGTGAGTTACTAGATTTAATATATAATTGTTATTACAGCTTTCATATTAATGATAGTAAGTCTCTAATTATCTCCTGATTATGCTAAATTATGACAAGGTTGCCATACTCCAACTGTTGTTACAAAAATTGTTTCAACAAAACAATTGTTTACAAAAATTTTAACAAGTAACGCTTACTACCAAAATTCCTTTCAATAGACTGAAACACTTAATGAACTTACATATGTATTTTTTGCACAAGGCTTAAGACATGCTTAGGTGTTTTACTTTTCACCGCTTTTTCGTCTCTTAATTAATATTAAAAAGCTTCTCAGATGTTGAACACTTTTAGGCAGAAAGTAAATATAAATTGGGTTGTTGTTTAAGCTACGTACAACATGAAAAGGGCGGGTGGTTGACGATTCAGCGAGCCGAGTTCCGCGGTAAACCATTGACACGTCGCCCGCTCCTGATTTATGCCTACTTTTAGCAAATTAATTTGTAAATTAAATTGAAAATTTCGATCAAATTTATGCATTCTACGTTGTTAAAGTTAATAAGTAATTATAAACTTTTCCATTGCGGAAATTTAATTAAATTGTCGAATTTGACCCCTTATTAACCATAATAATCACAGTGAAATTCAAAGTACCACGTTATAGAAATGTCTCAAACTATATTTATCACATTATTACAATTTTTTTCAATGCGTTAATCATTTACTAACAGTTTTGTTTTTGGGTGAAATATAATAAAGGTCATTTATTTTCTAAATGTTCCGGCCATTGACGCTCTGGTAATGTACAGTAACATTTCCTTATTCGTGCTTCGTTTATTCGCGTTTTTACTTGGCGGATTAAAAAAAAATGCGACCCAATGTCTATATTCGCGGCTAAAGATTTCTTTATTCGCAGATCTTCGTTTCTAGTTTGTCGCCTACGAACGTATTCCCTATGATCCAATATAAATTACCATTCCATAGCCTGCATTCACGGCATATTTACGGAACATATACCCCGCGAATAAGTAGATTTTACTTTGAGTTCCGATTGTATTTTCCAGTACTGTGTAAACATTTCTACTTACTGTGTATACGTACTGCAGTTTGCGTGCTGGAATTAAATTTCGGAATTTATTAAATTATATAGCTCTTACGAAATACAACCGTCGTATAAGTGCTGATTAAAATTAAACGAAGAAGTCTATACGTCGACGACGAATGAACTTTAAAGGAAATATACCAGAAAACTTGTCATTGACATCCCTAACACTTGTCCGTGTGAAATTACACGTTCCGCACAAATAAAACTACATAATGTCGCGCCGCTATTACGTTGACAGATTTATAATAATTAGAAATGTGACACACAGACAGTTGTTAAATCATACTACTGTTGAATCTTAAATAAATGTTATAAATTTTTAATTTTTGCCACTCAAAGATATGTCCACTAATATTCATTTACACGTTTCTTTAACCATACGATGTGTAATGAAAACAAAAGAAAATTATCTTCTATACATACTATAAAACAAAATTGCTTTTTAAGGCTCAGTTTAGTCGCTAAATCCTTCTAAACCACGTAACGCGTTCACACCTTTTTTCACCAACATTCATACAATTTACTCCGGATTATTTATTATTTTATATATATAGTTTATTTATTTATATGCATAGTAAAATTTAATTAAAATTTAGTGTGCGTGAATAAATACTACATATTTATATCAAATCCTCCGAAAAAGCGCCAAAAATTTGACTTTCATGGCTTATGTAGGCTAAACCATTCATTCGTTTCATTAAATGAAATAGGAAAGAATTGTAGAAAATAGTAAAAAAAAATCTCCGCGGAAGCATATCTTCTGTGGTTGTCACAGAACAACAATTATGTTCAAAAAATAAATGAAAACTTCGTACGTTATTTACGACACTATTTTTTGACTCCTTTATCCTATATTGGTTAATCTTTATCGAAATAAAAGTATTAGTAATTTTGAACATTAAATATAAATAAATAACTGCCCTTATACTAAATTGTCTTCACAAATGTAGAACAAAATCCCGAAATTAATAGACAATCGACAGCCATGAGTAGCGGTTTCTTATGGCTGTCGATCTCATACAGTTTTCACAAATAGATGGGTATTCACCCCGAAAACAGTGATGACATATAATTATGAACAAGGAAGGATGACGTTAATTCAATAAATTGCATAAAACACTTCTATGAGGTAATTGTTGAAAAATCTGTAGACGTACGTAATATGTATGATAGAAAAAAAAATGCACATTTGTGTATGCGCTTTGCCATTCGTAAGAAGCCGGGGCGGGTTCGGTAGTCCTTAATAATTAGAAGCTGAATGTTTCTACTACTTGCTACTTGGCCGTCGATTTCCGAACCACGATAGGTTAGTGGCCGGTGGCTTATGTTTAACTTTATGTAAGTAACTTAAATTGTTATTAAATTTATTCAAAGAAACACTGAGCAAAATATAATAATAATAATATTCTGGGTATATTATTCATACATGGTCAGCTGATTCCAAGCCAAGCAGAGCTTGTACTTTGGAAACCGGATAACTTATATACTACATATCACTACTTTCATTTTGTACATACATACATACTTATATAAATAATTGCATCCAGACTCAAGACAAACAGACAGAATCTTTAATAATGCGTCAATAAAATTTCTTTTAATACCACGACATAAAAGTATTCCGCGTTTCGTCTGATGAGTAAGGTGGCTGAGGCCTAATTTTAGACCTTTTCCCCTTTCCACCCTTTCCTAATAAGGAAAGAGTGGGAAGGGAAAGAGGATTTGACGGGTAAAGGGGTGGATAGGGGAAGGTAATGTCCATTTTTCTGTCTATCTCCTTCTCTGTCTATTAAAGGTAGGTGCCGCATCTGTAACTCGAAATAGCATGTTGCAGATGTCTATGGGTAGCGGTCACTTATAGTACATATTTACAGTAAGAAACCGTGTAAAATAATTCAAATTTAATTTTCATAAACAGTATTTTGGATTATTTGCTATAACAATAATAATATTCTGGACCGAAATATATCCTCATTTAGCTTTACTTTTTTTATTATAAGCGATTTAAATTATATTTAAATTTTGAAATTTTATATGACAAAATCTTCCAAGTCTTTTAAAACGTTTTTTTTTTTTTTCACTAAAATAATTAACCTCAACTGAAACAGAATCACGACATTATTTGTTAAATAGTTTTCCTCACAGAAAAAGAAGGAAATGTTAGTCAAACTGAACATCCATGTGTCACACTTATCTAACCACCCAAAAATAGACGCCACCGCTTTCATCTCGTTATTCTGAGACAATTATATCTTTGCTGATTGAAGACGTCATTTTTATCTTCTAACTTAAAGGCATAAGGTTTAGAATACGACTACCAATTAAACTCAAAAGGATATGAAATATTATATTCATCTTAAAGATTTAAAGCAAAACCCCATAACATATACTATGTACGTTGTTTAAAAGTTATGGGTAACGCATCTATATGAACAGAGGACGAATAATAAAAAAGTAACATCGTATTTAAAAATATTTAATTACATTTAAGACATTCAATAAGAGTTAGAAATATTAGCAGCTTTAAATAATCATGTTACTTCTGAAAAATTTATCTTTCCAAGCGTTATAACCCAAAATATTCATGGTTGGTTGGTGCTTTTAAATAAATGCGTATCCGTAACCCATATGTAAATTTCTTTGACAAAAACGCAATCTATATAAGATTGCGCATACGCAACGCATACATACAAGCTGATTACTAAATATTCCTTTTGTTTTGTTTGTTCATCTCAGTTGCTTGATGTTGTAATAATCAATTATTACATATTACAACATCCAATTAATAAATTGATTCGAGTCGACATTAGCTATGTATATAATACGGACCCCATAATGAACATAGTTCAAAACAATTTATACAAAATTATCATCCTTTGCATTAACTAAATGGATGGAACGGTGAAAAAAAAACATTGAAGGAAGTCTTCATTAACTGATGTACTGTAAATGCTTATTTGGTTATCATGAGACAATATACCAACTTATTACGAGTATGAATTCATCGAGAGAACAATAACACATACATATAGTCCGAGGTGCCGGTCTTTCTGGACCATGAGCTCACGTAAAACCGCCATATACGACGACGGAATAATCGAATAATAATCAGGATTGCAGCAAAAACAGAACAAGGCTATCTTGTCATCGTTCGAACGCACGAACCGCCTGTTAGTTTTTACAACAATCCACTTCATGAAATTAATATCAATTGTGAGCCCGCCTTCTATAGACATATAAAAAGGTAGGTGCCTCATTGTGCCCGGCTTACCGGCGGGGACAGGATTGGTTATCGAACTTTTTGAGTATTCCGCAGGTGTTATAAAATATGCTGCATGCGAACAGTTGCGCAGTCTTTAGTGCTCCATTGTTTCGAGTTGCTTAAAAGTGCGATGACCTCTCTTCGACGTAACAGCCTCCCCTTGTGAAAAGACGCTTTTGTGTTAACGTGTGCACACTGCACATTTCATACCTAACATTGCATCTGTACGTTTCGTCACAGTTTTTTTTTTAACAATAAAAATAAAATCTCTCGGTTGAATCTATGGTTACAAATAGTTGCAGTCAAAGTATTAAAAGTATGTCTGAACGTTCTCAAATAGCTGCATTAACAAAGACTTGCGTGAAAATATTTTCATCGTCATTTCAAACAGAGGCATCCATGATGGACTAAGGCTTTTCTCAATGATCACCACAAATACCGTTCTCTTGTCGCATGCGTTCATGGAACATTTTTAGCTTCGTCGGCCATCAGTTCTATGAGTAATGTGCTGTGCTCTTTACCAATGAAAGTACTCGGTTTATCATGACCAAATCCACATTCCAATGTTTTTGGAATAGTCAATTAAAAGAATAGTTAGCTACGCTCACAAATTATAGACTATTTAATTTTATTGAAGAACAAACATAAAAATAACAGTTTATAAATTGTTTTCCCCGTAGATAACAAAATTATACCAAGTGCAAAACTACAAGGAAAACTAACAACTTTGTTTACAAAATAAGCTGAAGTTGCGCAATGGCTTTTATCATTATTTCAGGAAACATTTATAATATGTGGACATTGAAAATAACATTATGAAGTAAAATCGAGTCAGTCGTTACATTTTGCATAAGTTTAAGATTAGACATGTTTTACTTTTTAAAATATAGCGTGAATCTTTTTAACCTAACCTAGAGGAAAAATAATCTCTCATAATAAAATACTCAAAGGAAGCATTCCTGTATTTTAATAAAGGAAAACTGCATTGCAAACCGAGAATAGAACTAGTTACAATCTAAGAGAATCCAGTACTATTATGGCATCAGTCGACAGTGTCAATGATTTAATGGAACAAATATCTCTAACAAACCTGATAATTTAAATGAAAAGAAAAAGAAAAGCTTTAAAATTAAAAGAACAAAAATGAGTAAACATAGTTGATATAGTGAATGTATTTTTTTAAGTAATTCATTTCTTGTAACTTTTACTCTTTTTGTACCTAATCAAAGATGCATTACATATGCGTCGTATAGGATTAACTTTGGTTTTCCTTTTAGTTCCGACGCCGACATGGTGTAAAAACTCGAGTGCGGATGTAAAAACTTTTCCTTGTTTAAATTTATTTTACAAAAGAATAACGCGAATTGACGGGAAAAAAACTATTCCATTGTCAAATAAACCATTGTATAAAAAATGTTTATCCCGTGGAACTTCACTCCGCAACACCCTTCTACAATTTTATAGCAGGAAGAAGGTACTGCGGCCCATGTAATGGTAGAATTACCACTGTATATTAACATATAGAACCTTTATTGTCATTAATATTCTTGTCGTAGTAACTGGAACGGGAGTGCTAAATTAAACAATCTGCGAGATCGCACTATTAGTCTTTTTCATTGTGATATTTACCATATTTCCTAACCAAAAGTTACAAAAAACGATTTCCTAAAAAGAAAGAAATGGTGTATTAGTGTATCATACAAAATGGAGCTGATATGAATAACAGAGTTTGTTTCTTTAATTCAAATAAGCTTATTTCATGTTTTTCCTAATTTATCGTGATTGTTAGAAGTGCGTACTATCGATTAAGGACATAAAAGTACAGAAAATTAATTTGTCGGATCTTATCCTCATGAACCTTTGCACACGAATTCTCAGGAGCACTGGAAAGGACACGGATCATCCAGAAAAAATCAAAAACAAGGCCGAGGCAACTGCCAATATAACTAATAATAAAAAAAATCTTAACAAATATTATTAATGCGAATTTGGGTTTATTTGTTACACTTTCACGCGTAAGTTACTCAAATAATAATCATGAAATGTATACATATATCCAAAAAAGTATATAGCAAAAGACATGGGACACTTTTTATGTAAAAAAAACAGTATTGTTTCTAAAGATCTAAAAAATGTCATAAGAAATACAAAAAAGCTTCATTAACAATATCGGTTGCCATGGTAGTGTTAACAACAACAAGTTTTTGACATATGTTATCTATTATCGAAATCAATATACGCGTATATGTAATAAATTACATTAAATTTCAGCTAGGAAAATAATAAATGGGAAACACCTAGTATGTGATATGTCTATATGTAAATTTTCAGATGCACTGTTGTTGGAGTGTTTGAACAGCGTTAACAGTCTAATGGTAGTAACTTCAGGTGTCAAAGTGAACGGTTCCACGCGGCGCTCCCGTTACAAAGGGGCGGCGGATCAAAGGGCGCGTGTTGATACTCCAGATCTCGGATTACCGACTCGACACGGCGCATGTGGTATCTTGTTATAGTGCAGTTTTGGCAAGGGGTGCGCTCATTTTCGAGTGCAATTATTGATCTTTTAATCATATGTATACCTACTACAAATTACGAAAGTAAGTAATGGAATGGAATGGAAAATAAAATAATAAAAGAATTTATCTACAATGCGCCAGCTTTTTAAAAGGAATATGCATAACGAGAATGAATGTTGGAAAGGAATTGCGATATAGGGGGTAACCAATTAATAGGTGACATGGACCTCTCTAATTAACAATTTATAGAACACGGTAATGAAACGGCATAGAGAAAGTTACGAATAAATGTATGTATACGAAATAACAACAAAATAACAAACGAAATTTCGATTTAATATTAAGTTAGTGCGATTAACGCTCGTAAATTAGGTCAATCAGTTGCCTGGTGCGTACGTCTCGCATCTTAGACCAAGGTTAGACTGGTTGTTGCCGGGCGGCGGCGTAGTTGTTGCACCGAACAAAGATGACGCTCCACTCGCAGAAGGAAATACGTGATATTCGTCAGACATTTTAATTAATACAATTTTAATTTTGTATAATTTTTGGAAGTATGTTTAAGGGGCAGTGCTACTACGACATGAGTCACCTTGCTCTAAAATGAAACAAAGAAGTATAAATGCCACTCCATCATCTTTATTCTATGTGGTCGTGATTGACCAGGCTTGACTGCTCTTGGTTCTTCCACTTCTATAAATAATTGCGAGGTTTAAATTTGAGTCTCGAATAGAATGTTTAACTGGTGCAGCTTTTTACCCGACTGATCTAGAACGAGGGTAACGTTATTCATATGTATGTATGTCCATCTTATTGTGACCTCTTTTATCCTAAATGGCTTGTCCAACTTCAAAGGTGTCGTTATTTTCGTAAACTTCCCCGGAACTTCAGTTGGGTAGGTACCTTTTTATAATTAAGTATTACTTGTTAACTTGGTATATATATGTCGGACTTCTTTCTATTGAGAAAAAAGAATTACAAATTGATATCGTTATTTTCAAGATATATTAAGCTAAGTAATTCGTATGTAGTTTTTAATCGGCTTCAAAAAAAGGAAGTTCTCAATTAGCTTGTATTTTTTGTATATGTACTTTAGAACTTCGACATTTAGGAACCGATTTCCAAAACTTTTTGTTGGACAGGATACATCGTTCGCAAGTTTGTCTCATTTAATTTTCAATGTCATTGAACTTGGGTTCCGAAGATGTACCGAAAATTGACAATTTGGTAAATTTTAGACAAGCCCTGTTTGAATTTAATCGATTTGTGATGAGATGGACCATGGCTATAAATAACAGTAAAAATATATAAATTTGAAGTCGGTTTGGATTTTGTTAAGAAAGTTAAAAAAATAATTTATTTTTTTTAATAATTTTAACACGTATGTTTCGTACAAGCCGATCGTTTATAAGTTATACACACACTTGCATTTACACTTTTTTATTGCAACAGCCGTATCATATAGGATTGTCAATACTTCCAGTTATAACAAGAAATGTCATCTGTCGTACATTCCGATAATTATTTTAACGATCCTTTAAAACTCTTATGTTTTAATTTCAAAGAAAATTGAAATTGCTTTACAGTAATCTACAGATCAATTAAGTGAAGAATCGACGGTGATAATTTGCCGGCTCGTTTTAATTGAGTGTAGTTTAAAACAGAGAAACATAATATGTTTACATATTGCATCACAAGCAAATGAAAGGACAAGGAGCTTGTAATTTTATATAATATAGCTTTTTTAAAATTCCATTCTTCTTCGTAATAACTTAGTCTATGTAGGTATAATATAATCATTTAACATATTTCTCGTACAAAAAGAAAGCCGAATTCAAAGTATATTTTTTAAGGAAAAGAAATAGAAAAATAGAAAAAGCATCATTTACAATACCTGTTGCCATGGTAATTTTAACATGATCTGAACAGTGCGTATAACGACATCGCAGTCAGACGCAGTGAGCCCGCATCGCGAAGCCGCAGCGGTTATACGCCGTAATACGAATTAAAACTGTATTTCAAACATATTTCAGAATAGACGGGTCACCGCATTGAGGCTAGGTGCTGTGTTCTAAAACTATTTAGTAGAATCCCAAATATATGAGATTACTCTTCCAAAAGAGAATTTAGACCATAAATTACCGCAAAGTACAGGCATACATACATTCGGATACATACATTCGGACAAACATGCATTCGGATCACAAAATATTATGTGACTATCGTTTACCATCGATAATTGCAACATTTTTTGGGTATGTTGGCAAATAAATAGAAAGGATAAGGTAACTGGAAGAGGACTGAGTTTGTAACTCACTGCGACTACTGGACAAGTAACCGATCGGTAGAATAGTAGTCATCAGTTTTCATCAAAAATATATTCAAGTTGTACCATCGATATTGCTAGTTCAGGTAAAACAAGAAAAATAGTTCGCAGGCAGAAGAGGCCTTTAAACATGTTTCATTCTATGTTTTTTGTTTACATAAACAAGTGTTTTTGCGTAACTTTAACTTATAGTTACTGTAACTGTATTTCATTGAATATACTGAGGGTGTATTAGTGCGCAAAAGGGTTCACAATAACACCCACCAATTATCGCCATGTTAACAAACGGCCGTGTGTCCCCGCTTAGCACCTCCTCTGTTAAAGAAGAACAATTTATAGAACAAAAAGTCCTTGTCCGCCACGGCAGCTGTGTCTATTCGAAACTTAAATTGGGACATTCACACCTAAAACGAATATTTTTATTCCTCATTTACGATGACCCCGTACGAATAGACGATACAGAATGGTTTACACATTACAATTTACAACTCGAACTGTTAACAACTGCTTACATCATTTATGCTAAAAAAAACTACGCATATATCCTACACGTTTCTACCAATAGTTTAATAATTTGTTTTAAAAAATTAATCCTAGTGATCTTAAAATACAGACTTAATAGTAGGCTATCCTTACGATTGTTTTAAATTTCGTTTTTTCAACCCTTTTTTTCGCAATAAAATGTAGCATATTTTATTTCCTACTTAATTAACTTATATATTCAGTTCTTTATTTATTTATTAAGTATTACCTTAATAAATAAAAAATAAAATAAATAACCATTTTATTTCCAGAAAAAAAAAACACAAACACAACCTAACAGTGCATAACAAAAAAGAGACAGTTATCTTGAATTACGCCCATTTTGCCATCGACTAAAATATTTAAGGAACCTGTAAAGAAATATAAGTTTCAGTTTAATCACTGCCAAAATGTCAACTAAAATCTTAGGACGCCCTTAAAAGATATGGACTCGATATTTGACCTTTTAAAGCTAACTGACGGTTGAGATGTAGCATTATTATACAGTTGATTAAATAACTAATCAAATTTTACTTAAATCGCATACTTTTAGTGAGACGGGATTTTTTACCCAATATGTGACAGTAAAAAAGAACACATTTTGAAAATTCTGATAATCGGAGTTAATATTAAATTTTAGATTTACCAAATCCTATTTTTTATTATTTTATGATATCTAGCTACCTAACAAAGCAACATTGTAAAAAAATTTAAAATTAATTTTGGACCCGCTTTGTAATAAACACCCAAT
>DWLR01001927.1:0-16736 GCA_018246295.1 Papilio alexanor hazarajatica
AGTATGTACTACTCTTCCATATATCCTGGACTCTACTGTAGTCCATACTGCAACTGGTTTTGGCTATAGTTTTACGGTCGGCAGCCTGCCTGATGCCAACCCTCCTTGGGAATATATATATACTAATATAAGGTATTTAATATGACATATAATAGCACAAAATATCAACAGATAATATAATTAAGATATAATTAAAATCATAAACAAACACCTCGAACTGAACAAAATTCATCTCAATTCATATGTTTAACGAATACCCACATTACGTTTTCAATGCAACCACGCTTCCATTTTGTGTGTTATCGTTAATATTAATCTGAGAAGTCGACTGCATTCCTCGGCTCATACGTTAGTGTAACACATGCGTCATACTGACCGTTGATTCGCCCGCGGCCTGTAACTTGATAGACACGCTAGACAATGCTTACGTAAAACTAAGCGAACGTTGCCCACTTGAACACACTTCAAATGGCTTACATATATATGGCTTATTATGACTGCGCTAGTACGTATTTAACTATGTCTTTAACGTATTTAAATGTCCTATTCCTGCCGAGGTCTACGTCTGATGCAGAGGTCAACAGCGAAGTGCTGTTATTTTCTTACACCCATCTTTTCCAATTATTCCTCTTTCAAACAGGATGGCAACGCCTCCGTAACCTTCTAAGCCTTCTTGTTGCGAATGTTGATGGATGGCGGGTGTCTCTTAACATCGCTTGTTTGTTTGCCGTTTGGTACTTTAAAAATGTCGATTTGTAAACGGCTTTTTATTGTGTAAATATCGCTAAGAAACCCTACATTTAGTGGGTATTTGAATGTTGTAGAAATGAACAACCGTTTACTTATTGTAAATACAAAAGAATTTTATTCATAATAATCTGGTGTACCCACATATTATGTACTAAATAAACCAATGTTAAGCCAGAAATTTTGTATCATATCTTTTTTGGTATAGTTTTGTAAACTGGTCATTTAGAAATGACCAGTTTGTATAAACGCCAGGTAGTTTTTTAATGACAGTCTTGGGATTTGAAAACAATGGTATGCGCCCTCGCGTCTTTTATATCATAAAATGTAAGCAAGCATCGGTACACTCCCGTTTTTTAAATAATAATCCCAGGTTGTTCATCTATACTAATAGTGTAGAGTGTAGAATTTATCACTTTTTTATAAATGGATATGATAAACATTCATGCCTCACTAACATCAAATCTAACATTTCTAAAATTTTAGTCTGTTTCCGTTTGTCTTAATTTGGGCATGAACACGTATTGCGCGTATAAAATGTCTGCTCTGTACTTAAAAACGCCTTGATTTATCCATAACAATTATAATTTAATGACACCTGTCAAAACGTTATAACTCTTAGAGATGTAACTTTCTTAAGTGTTTCATTTATATGTATTGTCTTTAAATTCAAGTCAATCAAATAATGAACTAAGCGCTAATCCTATACATCAGTTAGTTAGGGATTAAAACTATTATTATTATAAACTAATGAGCCAGATGCGTAAAACTTAAATATGTGATGCGAGAACAGATTTAAAAAATATATAAAGCATGAGTGCTAACGTACCGAATGGAATTTTCACGATCTCGTGCTTTGTGAATCATTTGTATTCCGTAGGCATCGACACGTTAGTTAACTAATCTATGTACCTAAGCGTAGTATGAATAGACGCAGGAAGTTGACGCTTCAATTCCTCACCTTTTTAATCCGTTATTATCTTCGATTAATTTCAAGTTAATGGCAAAAAGGGCCAAGCAAATATTTGTGTATCTATTTAAAAGATTGTAACATTTGGACACTTTTCAATAAATACAATGAATAGACACGAGACTCGCCAAGTCGTGCCACTTTGCGGGTACTAATAACGTCAGCGTATGATTGTTGTCTTTCTACCATTGAAATAAAAGTCGTGAAAATATATAGAATAAATATTTGCCTTATATTTTGTTATGATCGATGTTAAAACTTATTGCGCAGTAAGGACCGACAGTAAACAATTCGACAAAATGGCGGACGGTTTATTTAAAAAGCCATGATTCATATCCTTATAAAACGCATGCGCAGTATTATGAACACTTGTCGAATGGTCATTAGGAAACGACGCACGTTCATATACTAGTACCTTTTAGTACGCAAAGAATCGGATAGTTCGTACAAAGTAATAAAATTTTGCTAGAAATGGACTAAGCAAAAAATGTTATGCATTTATTGTATACTGAATTAATTGTGGTAGTGTGTCAAATAACTCGCATAATAAACTAGTATGCGATTAAAAGCGTGCGATTAAAAATGTTACTACATTCCACTATTTTTTAAATACACTTAAGTTGTTTTTATTGTGTTTTGGACACGCCATTTAGGGTTTCACATGGTGCTTTGTCTGCATAATCGCAATGAACGTAACGTAAAAAATAATTAGGCATTTTCGTGCGATGAAGTGCGTTACGAATATCATGTGAATGAATTCTTTATCTATTTTAGGGGTGGCAGTATTAAAAGAAATAGTGAATACGTTAAATTTAAATGTAACAAAATTAGACGATGTTGATTTTACTAATTAACCTATCTATGGGAAATTCTGCTTAATTAACATTTAAAAATATTTAGTCTGTTTAAAACGACATTTTCTTATAATGCCTTTTATCTGCCTAACACTTATAAATTATTTTTTTGGTTAAAGATTGGGTGGGTGTATAATAGTATAAAAGTGCAATTAATTTAGATCAAAATATAATAAATGGATAGTAGATACGTTAGACATACGTTTTTGGTATATTTTGTACCAACGTCGTTAGTGGTCACTGCTTTATTCATTATATAAAATTCAAATAATTTCGGAGGTTATGCCAAGCCTTATACACAATCAGAATATAGAAAGAAGTAGCCGGAAATCGCTTTCCTGTTAATCCTTTATAATCGTAGTCGCCGACTTCCCTTAACAGGTTAAAACACTTCGGAAGCAACAATGCTGGGTTTTAAAATTGATTTCCGGCTAGCGGTTTCTGCGCCAGTTCGTATGTAATGAGTGACGCTCGTGACGTTATCGGTTTCCGATCTACATAGTGATGTGCCATGCAACGTCAGTTGTTGCCAGCTATGATAAAAGCTTTTTAATTATACCCCCACTACCGAATGCCACATAAAATTGTCTGGTGTTCGTGAAAATATGCCACTATTATGCATTACGAATAAAATTCCACGTATTTTAAAGTATTTAGCCTTAATAAATGTATCGCGTGAACTTATATGCTATTTGAAACATACTGAACTGTTCGTTGAAAATACTTTTTAAGTGTAAAAAGGTCTTTATTTATTAAAATAAAAAAGCTCATTCAAATATTTTTTTTCTTTTTTTTTATAAAACATTAATATCATCATATGTGTAAGTTTATGCAAGAATACATATTATCATCATCATAATTTAAATTTAAACGATAAACTATTTTTATCGATTCATTTTCTATTCAAAGTTATTAAAACTATAAATGACCATGTAATAGTTTAACTACCGTTTAGCGTTATGTAATAAAAACGGGTAATAGGTTGTTAAAATGATTTAGCCTCGTTATTCATCTTGCATGCTGATTTTGCGTTACTCATGCCACGGCTGTGGCGTTCGTCACACTCGTCCGCATTAATTGACCACTCAGGAAGTGGACTTTCATTCCACAGATGGGTGGGCATCGCCATGGGGTGACGGCAATTCCAACATGAATTCCGAGTCAACGCACTTTGACCCTCAATTATACCCCCCTCTTCAAAACGACCAATCTTATACGACGTAGTTTTATAAGGCCGATATAAAACAGACTGCAACGTTTGATAACCAATCTATTCCGAAAGCCCAGTAATAAAAGGCGCTTTTGTCGATATTTTTACTTATTTTTTATGCTTCAATAAAGTCACGAGAGAAAGGTGTTTTTTGCGTTCGGTTCGGGTTTCATTGCGGTTTTATTTATTTATTTATTTTTTTGTATTAAAGCATTGTGGTTGCTTTAGGAGAATTTTTTGAACCAAAAACATCTCAAATAGAATGTGAAAACGCAACAAATGAGAATGCGAGAATTCATAAATAAATCTACGGCACCAAGTTAACTTTCGTGATTATCGATTTAACTATTAATATAAAGTCCTGACAGCAGTAACAACCCCCCCCCCCCCCATGACGATGAGTACGTTGAAGCCCCGAAACGTCGGGAATTTAACTAATATTCTAGGACATTATTCACATATGGCCATCTGATCCCAAACTAAGCAGAGCTTATAATGGTAACCAGATAACCGATATACTACATGTAATCTTTTCTTTTGTAAATACATACATATATAGACAATTACACCCAAACTCAAGACAAACAGACATGTTCATGCACACAAAGGTTTGTCCTGGGTGGGAATCGAACCCACGACTTGCGACGTGAAGGTACGCGTCTTGCCAACCGCGCCAACCGGTCTGTCAAAATATTAATTAAATGCGATAAAAACCTTAAAATTTGTTTAATTTCAATGTGTAATATTTACGTTTTAAGAAATCATTACATTAATATAAATCCCACGATCAACAGTATAAATAAATACAAATTTAATGAGCAATCGATAAGTTAGTAAGAAAAAGATGTTGCAAACAATAGTAATACCAATATCTTTTTCTACTTTACTTACCTTTTAAAATATAACCATTCTGATAAACGTGGTTAATAGATATGATATAAAATAACAGTCAAATTACAAAGGTATGATACTTTATTGTTAGCTGTTATCGCTGATGACATCAGCAAACAAAATTTATTAATAGGTCTATTTGTTTTCGACGTTTCGAACTTATCGTTATCGGACTTTCTTCTCAGAATTGACAACACGCTCGTATCTTGATAGATAACGCAGTGCATTTGTGCAAGTCTGTACTCAAAGCGCACAGAATAACCTTTCGTAACAATGTAATTATTTACGTTTCTCGGAATGTTTTTGTTTAATTTTTATATTGTTAGCTTCGAGAAAATTTTCCTATATGCTTCAAAACCATCTATTTACTAAAGTAGAGAATACTATAGTAATTGTTACTATATTCAAAAAGTTTGTTAATAAGGTTAATATATCAGTAAAAGATATAAAACTGTTTATCTAATTATTTCTACAGATATATTGTGACTATATGGTATCTTAAAACTACACAACAATTAAAGAATATGCCTCAAAATTTCAAACTTACAAAAACGATATTACAAAGACAAGTTATATATAAGTAAAACAAAAGTACAACAAAACATTACATCACATCATAATGCTTAATATAGAATAAAATGCTAACTAACTAGTTACAGATCGTAGCCACGGACCCACATCCTAACATATGCGGGTACAAAAAAACGACACGAACATAACGCCATAGCCTCGGGGCAATAAACAGAATATCATAATAGCGACTGTCCCGGGTGATGGGGCACAAAAAACTTACGCTGGGATAATTGTTACATTAATTTGTTAACGAAGGGTTGGCATTAGAATTAAATCTACTTTGTTGTATTTTAAATATAGGCAGTATTCAATGTACTGGTAACTGACAAGTGGTATGCCAAAGTTATGCGAAATAGAAATCCGTAAATTCATAATCCCCTCCTACAGCTCTAGAGGTACATCATAAGTTGATATATGCTGATATTTCTACTAGTGACTGCACATGCACAGTGGTCGAAATTCGACCATAATTAGTTTATTTTAATTTTTATAGGTGTAAATTTAAAGTTTTGTTGAAATTGAGTATTTGTGACACCCATTCTTAATGCACTCATAAAATACAATAATAACATACAAATCGCACACGTCCCTTATTTATAAAATGTCCTGGAAGTTTTCACTCTACGTAAAATAATTATTATTAGTAGTAATTATTTCAATTTCATTCTTAAGAATAAAGAAGTATTTACGAGAATATCGCAATGATGCCATATTAAAGTTATCTACAATTTCTTTCCAGGCAATTTTATCAGACATTTAAATCACCTGATAAAACAATCCAGTATAAAACATTATTCTCTGAAAAATTACTAATAAGAGGTTTAGGTTATGACCAAATAATCAACAAATAAGCCGGGTATATATAATTTCTATTTTATTACTATTTACAAGACTGTATAGATCCGTATCAAAGTATTATTAAAAATGTGTTTACCTACGCATTAATAAATTCATGGCTACCCTACATTTAATCGTTTTAAGGCGTACAAACAACAGAAGGCTGGGTACGTTACTAATTATAGAACAGCAACTGCTTGGGCACCGGAGTATATACTCTACACACGCTTGCGTGTCCGTGGGCCACCACTATCCGCGAGAACATTAGATCCCGACTTCATCTATCAACTATCGTACTTTACTGCGAATTCTCAATATTTTTAGAATACTTTAAATCATTAAAAATCTTGAAAATAACTATCCAGCTTTTCTAGTTCTAAAATCTAAGTCTTTTTGTAAAAGTTAGAAATTAATTTTTTTTATATAAGATGTCTTAATATAAAGTATTTTTTTTCTTCATTCTTTTAAATTTGTCAATGATATCCCATTAGATGATGATGAATGATAGAAAATGTAAAAATAAATTATACATTTTAATAAATTAATAAATATACAAAAATAATAAACATAATTTAATCATAGATATAACAACATACATATTCACATAGAATTATTTATGTTGTTCAACTTCATCGTACACATTTTAAAATTTTATTTTACAAAGGAATAGATATAATAAATGTTTTCTTGCTATTGCTAATACATCCCAATCAATTTTAATTGTGAGCATATTAGTATATTTATATTCATAGTTTCTATTATTCCTTTAGTTACAGCACTTAAGAGAACTTACGTTTTTTTATTCCATTGTAATATTACTATTTAGGGTAGCTATTTGCGTTTTATGCAGTTTCTTCGGCAAATATGTATGTCAAATACATTTGCGTCAGTAGCTTGTGAATCACATAAATGAATGATATACGAACAGTGTACACACAGACAGCATTGTTGTTAAACGTGACATACAGATAATTCGCGTGTATGTTAAAATAAAATTCTTGTTACTATCACATCACGTGACCTTCGTATACTTTTTAACTGTATAAAAAAAATAAACAATGATAGTGTTGTTTTTGTTAATCTTGTTTGTAATTATGGAATATTTAGATTATAATAATCTTTTAAATGTTTTAACAAAACTAAAACCGACTTCAAATGTAAATAATTTTATTTATGTCATTAACAGCCACGGTACATCTCATTACAAATGTCAGAGTCAAAAATATGTCAAGATATACTTAATATCTTCGAAACCTAAGGTTCAATGACATATAAAATTAACTACTGAAAAAAAAAAGCTACTGGCAAATGCCGCCTTTCCGACAAAAAAATTAAATCCGATCACAAAATGTTAAAGTTCTAAGATAACAAACTTAAACTACTTTAACATATAAGCCAATCGAGAACCTGTTCCTTTTTTTGAAGTCGGTTAAAAATAAAGAGCAACTATGCATAGTTTTAGTCACTCCGAGCAATATTCTCGTATATGAACCTAGATTTGGGAATTGGTTTTTGGTTATCTTACTCGTAATTACAATCGTGCGCGTAATGTAAAGTTCTGTATCATGTCTTAAACAGTAAGCATAATTTCTTTTAACCCGATATAAGCTACTAGTCTAATTTTCATTGTTATTTTTATTTAAATAATATTGTTTGTCAATTCCATTTAATTATTAACATTAAAAATTTTAATTCAATTTAAACAGAACTCTTCTGCTCCTTTTCTCTCTTTTAAGTCTTCATTACATTTGAGCAATTTTATCAGACCTAATTTTATATATACATGTTCAGTATAATTTGTCGATTTAATATGTATTAAACCTAAAAACAATTATGAATTGTTATTAAGCATTATTTTGTATTTGTGATGTTTGTTTTCATGTTATAGAAATAATAAAATAAATATATCTATCATGATATACACTCAGTAAATTAATATACATAAACTATACCGTCCTGATAGAGAAATTAATGACCCTTGGAAGTGATCCTTTCAAGTCCGTCTGATCCGATGATAAATTGCTTCAAAGCCGGGACAATCATGCTCGCTTTATTTATGGCAATAAAACAATCTACAATGTCATCTGGCCCACTTGTGTACGTACGACTTCAAGTATATAATCCGACATGAAATTTAGTGTTCGTAATCCTTGTATGTGTCACTGCCGTATTACAAATTCTGCCATAAGACAAAACGGCTAGTCGTGTTACAGCCACTGATGTGGTGACTGGGCAGGAACTCGGTTGAACATTGCAAAAAACTAACTTACATAATAACATAAGCACATAATGACGTAAGAGGGACCTTAATATTGTTGGTGTTGTTGCAAGACGGCATTATTAACTGAACCTACCACTAATCTGATTCTGTCTTCCGTTTCTTTAATTCACCACATGTATGTATACTATCAACTCCCCTTAGCAAACACAATCACAGCACGGATGTAGTGAATTTGATCGAACTACAAAGAATATTTCAAGTTATTTTTTTGCATTTCACTTATTCCATTAAAAAACGTTTTAATAATTCTACGAGAAACGAACATTTTTTTAACAGTGCTAGCCGTTTTGTATGGTGGCAGATTTAACAAGTCTACTGCGACATTCGTATACGTTTTGCAAATTCAAAACACTGTCAAAGTAAACTGGATGTTTTCTGATGATTTTTTTCGGCGTTTTAAACATTTGCCGAAAATTATAAACCAGGCTAATGTTAAGTTTTAAGTTTACCACTTGCTTAGATATTCGTTCAATATTATTATAACATTTTTTTTAAATTTCATATCGATCTTATGTTTTATATTAGGTTTGTTTTATATGTACCACTCAATAAGCAATGTACATATTCCCTAATGAATCAATATTCGGTTGGTTAGTTAGTTGGGTAGCTAACAACGCCTATCAAAAATTTCAGCAAGTGATTTTATCGAACATGTAATAAGTAACGCTTGACGCAATGCTTGGTAACAGCGGGCATATCTCACAAAAGATGCTGTGGAACTTCCATTTATTTTATCTCTGGATTTTTACGACGTTCGCGGGGACGAGGCGGAGTAATGGGTTCCGGGAGACACCCCGTTATAAGGCATCGGATATTAAATAAAAAGCACTCCAATCTTATTTACTTTTATTTTATTAAGATTGTCGGAGGCAAAGGTAATTAGGCCATTACTTTTCCCGGGTCTTCGGGGAGTGCATCAAAGCTATGACGAATTTAACAATAATACTTGTTACATAACCCACAAGAAAGTAATAATATTTCAGTCCGTGAAATACCTTTAAAATTATTATTAATAAATTTAAGCTGAAGAGAATTTCTATCGGTGTGAAGATTATGTGGTTTCAATTTGAACCTAGCTGTGTATAAAGCTCGGTATAAATTGGATAGCAGTTAGATAGTTTCTAGTTCATAAAATAAAATAATACATAACTTGAAATATTGTAAGAAACAAGCTACTCTGTGTAATCAACGTATTTAAATATTCCTTTCGGCAGCACAGAACGTGTCACCAATTAAAACAAAAACAAGTAACGCGACAACAAGGTATTGATAGTAAAAGTATATTACTCCATTCCGTTCTACTATAGTCCTCACGGGTGCGTTAATGTTGCGTCATATTCCGTAAATGAAAAAAAAAACTAACACACGTTGTCGGAAATGAAAACTAGCTGAATAAACAGAATCCGAATGGATCTCGTCAAAGTTAAAATCAAATACGAAACACACATGCTTTTATACATTTATCGAGGAGCCATGGTTAATGGGCGTTGTAAAAAAACAAGCTTAGGCGTCGAAAGACGGAGGGCCGACGTTGATCGGTCGGGCGAGGCTCGGGTAGGGGACGCATCGTATTGATCCGTCGCTCGCCGCCCTCCCGCCCCGCGCCTCCCGCACTCACCCCCGCGCCAGACATTACGGGAACACAAACCCTCACCCCGGACGCACCACCGACCCGCCGTCACCCCGGACCGACGCAACCACACCCCTTTTTCATGCGAACGAGTCATGGGATTTTCCAATTCAATTTACGCAGCAACAAAAAAATGTCAAGCGTAATAGACTAATAATACCTAGGTATTATCAGTCTATTACGCTTTTAGGCCGTGGCTTAGTGTTCCTAGGAACGCTAAGCCCCGGCCTAGCCTAGCAATCAGCGTCTATAATTTATATCAATTGAAAACGATTCTACTTGTCGAGCTGTGGAAGCTTAAGTGTATCGAAATTTCGAGAATAAAAAATACCTAAGCGCTCTTAAGGAGTCCAGAAGGGTCTGCGTTCGGTGATTTGTTTCATGTCAAGTGATTCGTATTTGTAAAAAAGGAATATTAAAAGAGTGCGGCGGAGTTAACCACCATATATAGCGGCGAGTTGATTCGATTATGGTCACAATAAACGACGAAGCATTTTGGTAAGTTCAATGACTCCACGAACAATGTGGCGGCGCGACCCCGCCCGCCGCATCTGCTACATGATCAGGGATTTCATTTCATCTGACACCACATGTCCTAACGCGCGCCTCTTCCGTCTGGCCTCGAAAACGAACCAGAATTACTTAAAAATCTTTCCCACTGTTAGTATCAATTTTCTACACTGTTGATAAAATAGTTAAAGATATATATATGTATTCATTTTCAATATTTATAATCGGGGTAAATAGAGGCAGATATCCCTAGCCGCTTTTACACATTGAATGCGACAGGGATCGAACTAATTATTTACATCCGTCAAATATACTTTTATATACAAATTAGAGTTACTAATTAGCTTGAAAAGAATCTCTACTATTTGCCAATCATATATTGATTTATCATCGCTTCTTGTTTATTTACCCCAATTTTTAAAAATGCATCAGTCTTCAGTAAATTGTATATATCCATTTTTAATATAATGACGTAAAAAATTTACGTTTTACAGTATCGGACTATAAAAATCTTATCAAACGCACATACTGATATGTCAAAATTAATTTGAAGATTTCCGTAGTCAAGGACACACGACCCTATGCAGAGGCGATAACATAAGAAAATAATGTCCATAAAATATTCTTAAACTAAGCGATTCAAAAACAGAGAGCCTTAACATAAAGTTGAATGACATATTCAGTGCAAGCCGAGTTTCACATTACAAGACTATATCTCTGACGCATAATACATACATACATATTAATTACTGTTCGTTAGATTGCTCTTCAAATTACATAAATGAAGGTATGTATACACACACAGTCTGATATCGATCGTAAATAAAACGAATCACAGCCACAGATATGACAAAGTATCGTATCTTGGACAAATAGTTGACGCGAGTTTTGATTGATGGTCTATCAGTTTATGACTTCTCAAATATAATTTTATACGTTGTTCTTGATAGCATGGTACGGGTGACGTTTCTAGGGGATAACACACAATGAAACGTTTATTTTTTAGAAAGCAATTTATATTATAAGACCAAACTTTGATTTTCACATTAAAATATTCCAATTCTTCATAAATACTTTTAACGAATGTTGAAAAGTTTTATAGATATGTAATTCTTTTTATAAAGGTGATCTTTGAGATACCTTCTAAATGTCATCTGCACCGAAGTCATCTAAACTGCATAACAGTACATATACGCCTGTAGCTCACTGCCGCAAAAAAAACCGGAATAAAATCTTTTGATTTGGTTCGCAACGCCTATAGCACGTTAAGACACGAAAATGAAGCGAAAATGAAACGCGGAGTTTGCACCATATTAGATTCGGTTTCACGTAGCGAAGCCTGTCTGCTAAACACCCAGTTTCATATCAGACTTCGCTTCTGTTCCGGTTAGATGACAAACTTATTTGTAAAGTGGCGAAAATTGGAACGATAGCCGTCACAAGCGACTGCTACAGTGTCTGCTGGTTATAATCAATAAGTATAAGGTATATGACGATGTACATACTAAGTGGCTGTTAGCGACGGTGGTGACGCCACTCCAGAAACTTGGTCGTTTCTATAAAATCGATTTCAAAGATTGTAAATCAGTTTAATTTATTTTCAAAAGTAGATGATACAATTATACAGGATACATCTATCTACACAGTTCATAGAAGTATTTATAAGCAAATATGAATTACAATTATAGTTATTGAACATTAATAATTTAATCAGATAATATACCCGTATGTCGAATAGTTATAGGGGCTTAATAAAGTGTGATTATTAGGAATTCTACGTATTATATTACCTTACAATTGAGAATGATTACTGACAATTTACCAAGACTTTATAAATTAATAATAGAAGCTATTAGCAAAACTAAATTTGGTAGACAACGATAATAAACGCTACCGATTTTAATAAATATATCGCTATTGTGTGTGACTTAAATTCAGTGCACCTATCGTTTTTAGTAACTAGACTAGACTGAAAGATGCTTGTAATGTTTTCAACATTACAAGCTCGTAAATCATAATAACCCTTATATATTAAGAAACTTACTAAATGATATAGTAAATATAATGTGATCCGTTTAACTTTACTTTGTAAAACTATAACCAAAACCAATCACAGTATAGACTGCAGTAGAGTCCCAGATATATGGAAGGGAATTACTTAAAGTACCACCCCTCCCGACAAGGAAAAGGGCAAGGAGATGTTGATCAGTTTATAAAAGAATAAGACTCGACGTAAAATCATATTAATAAATTGATTTTTAAATATAAAGTAATATTTATGTCGTAGGTTTTACAGTTTATATGTACAATAGTTGTACTTTGTTTCTAGTTCACCCACTCGGCACAGCATTCAGGTCTTAATTATTGCGATCGAATTTGCTTCGAGAACATAACTTTCTAGTGACTCATAGGAAGAGAGCTATCTCGCGCAGACGCTCTCAATAAGGAAGACGGTAATAAACAAATTCATCTCTCCCATCTTATGTGGCTTCGTAGCCCGTTAAATGCACAATACTGCACTTTGTATACCGTGGTAGTAGGCGCACATCTCGAGGGGCAGAAGCTAATTTTAGCATCTAAATTGATACGCCCAACAAAGGCGAGGATGTGAGCAATTAACACGCACTTTCGTTGCAACTTCAGCAATGTCGCTTCGAATAATGCGTGATTCTGTATGTGGTCTAGTTTTATAAATTACTTATTAGACATTAGTCGGTTTGCGCACAGGTTCAAAATGTGACAAGTGTATCTGTCGTCGGATATCAGTCATGATTCTTCTTGGCAAGTGATTTTTTTGAATGAAAATTAAGAATGCGAAAATTAAAAGTGATCCTTTACATTTCCAGAATAGTGACTGACTCTAAGACTGATTTACTGTTACATGGCGCAACACTGAATGCCCTTACATCTCTTTTTTCTTTTAAATCTATTGAACTCGTATATGGTTAGAAGTTATCAGGTAAAAAAATATATGTTTAAGTAACTGGACAGTTATATGGTTATACTTTCCCAAGTAAGTAATCATTTGCAATTTTGTCTGATGTAACAGTAGGACGGCCGAACTATTATTAAGCATAAAACAATCTATTCAACACATGGTTATTACTGAGCGGTGTTATGATACGTTACGGCAATTACGATAATACTAGAGCAAAGATTCAGTAACAAAAAACAGGTCCCACAATTACATTTCCCATCTCGGCCGTTCGATTAACTCTCTGCGCGTAAGAAATCTCCAACACAAGGGCGTGAGTGTCTCGATTGTTCTCGGAAGTCTACTGACACCGACGTGACCTAATTGAATATAATGCGCCTTTATACATCGTCACGATCCCCATGCGCACCCATCAATCCCTAATAGGATGAATTTCATTTTATAACTGTTACATATCATTATTTTAATAGCCCTATAAAACAAGGAGGCCCTTGTGTGAGTTTTACAACCGATAACACTGGCCGATTGTTTAGATATTTTCTTCGTGTTTACGTTGTTACTATTTTAAGTTGACTTACGACTTACGGAGCGTTGTCTGTTGACCGGCTCGGCTCAGCGTTGTCTTCTGCATGAGCACATACATGAATGGTCGTTATAAGCCGTGGAAGTCACGGTCGCGGCGTATCGGCGAGTACTACGCTAGACAGATATTTATTTCTAACGTCTTACGCTCAAGTCTTGCATAATGGTTATTTAATTATAGGTCAACAGACTCGGTGTAAGATTTCATTCTTAACAGCCACATTCATGATTGTTCTGTTTTGATCTTGAATATTTTATAAAATAAATCGTGCGAGTGATATCAAACGAGTATCTAAAAACAACAGACCATTTGAAAAGAATCGATTTAGTTACGATTTCAGGATTCAAAAAAATATCTTTGTAAGCTCGACATCTCGATCTGTTACATTTCTGCGGGAACCGGGCGAGTTGCAAGCAGTCGATTCATATTTTCGCGGCAGCTGGTATCGTGTATGTCGCGGTCATTTACATAGTAAGTCGGCGATAAGTGAGCTAAATTTAGCGCAAGCGGGGATGCGCCCTGCGGCCTGCGCCCTGCTCTCGCCGCCACCTCGCCTGACACCTACGCACCGCTTCCACTCCCCACGGCCGCGCACGCTCCCGACTCGGCACGGACCCATCCCATCTCCGACGCACGAGTCCGAATCGACCCATTCTCCACGGCACATCATACAAAAAACATCTGACCTTATCCACAAAACTAAATTATGTTACCCCGACCACAATAACTTAAGTACACGACCGCTCCCAACTAAGTAGATACTTTATTAAGCTCGTAACCGACCCCAGTTAACACTAACGAGAAAAATGGCAGATAACTCATGTGTCGACGCGGCTACTTCGCCGTATTATCTGAGGCACTGGAGCGATAAAAAAAACGAACAAAGAACAATATCTTATGGAGTTTACTCCCTTTCTCACGAACACGCTTGCCTCAGGTTCTGATAACAGTAATAATTTGCCTTATGTACGCTTTTACTGCAACATGTTGTTTTTTATTAAAACTAAGACAAATGAATATTTAAAAAATATTTTTTGTAAGTGAAAATGCAAAAGATTAATAAACGAGCTAAAAAGGAATTCATTATTGGACTTTTTGCCGGGGGTCCTTGTAAATCCGGCGTGGGGTAGCGTCGGATGTCGTTGCAAGTGTGCACGCAGAATTTTTAATGGCTTTTAGAGCAATGCAACGCGATGGCGACCCGCGCCCGCATGAAGCGGACACCGGGCGAACGGGACCCACCCGGCCGCGGTGTGCCACTGGGTGAGTAGGTGCGAATCAGCGCCCGTGAAGTAACAACGGCCCTTCCACTAATTTGTAGTAAAAGTAAAAGGCCCGACACTTAATCTTCGTATCAATATTTCGTCTACGACTCTCGATCGCTAATTATCGATGACGTACCAAATATTGATATATCCGCTGCCCGCTTTTCTCAATCGCGTAATGTGACGTGTTAACAATGTTGTATTTTAACCTAACCGGCGATATTCCGAACAATGCTAAAACTTTTTTACGACATACAGAAAAATGATACAATAATATTAACTTAAAACAAAACTTACCAAGCTTTTACGCGAATCAGAACCTCGCCCTCTCCAACCGTTGGCTCCGGTTTTTTAAGAATCTTGACGGTTTTTAGTCCGCCAAAGCCGGTAAGGACGACGGCACGCATTTCTTTGGGCGGAGGAGTCTCTTTTTCTTTTTCCTCGGTTGCCTTTTCGGGAGTCTCCTCTGGAGGGGTTTCGGTAGTGCCATTTTCAGTAGGGGTCTTCTCTGCTGCAGGGGCTGCCGTGGCTTCTGTGCTTTCCGTCATTTCTATTTTCTTGCTGTAAGGGCTGCGGAGTGAGCGATGCGCTTAACGGACGCGTCGAGAATGAACACGGGTTTGAGTAAGTGGCGGAAGCCGGCCGACAAGACTACGCGTCGCGGAACGAATGAGTGGAGGGAAGGGCGCAGCGCGCGCAACGAGGGTGCACGCGGAGGGGTGGGGGCGGTGAGGGGACGGCGAGCGAGGGGGCTCCCGCGCGCCACCGCGCCGCGAACAGGTGGCCGGCACCATCCCCCGCCACCCGCCCGGCCGGTTCTCCTCGCCACCACCCCGCTCGATTATACTCGACAGTCTACACAGAACCTGGATTAACTTTATTACACCGTGGCCGACATAAAAGCCTATTCAATATGTACTCTACCCACTCCTCGCAGTCCACGGACTCCCGAAATCGCGAGTGCTTAGGTAAACCGAACGTGACTTGGCAACAATATCGATTTTATACGAAAACATAATACAGAAATCCACACCGCAGAGAAACAATAGAAGCGTAGAACATTCTAATTTGGATTTTCAGACAAAAAACTAGGAAGTAATATGAACCTAAATGTAAACACTAAATATCGAAACAGTTACAACACTAAGCATAATTTCGATTCTAAATTAGATTTCATGGCATGCGATTTTAAAAGAATTTAGAGATGCATTTATTTTGCATCGTAGTTTGTCCTTCGTTCAGTGAAGATAAAGAATATTATTTTTATTGCGTTGTTTATAAAATACCCGTAAAAATAAAGCTGGCTATCGACGTGACCTTATTAAATGCAGGCATCTCAATAAAAGTACACTCGGCAGAAGATAATATATCCGTTATAAAGTAAGTACTGCATATTTTATTCCAGGCATATAAGCTATGAGACGTGTATATATATATATATATATATATA
>DWLR01001928.1:0-16732 GCA_018246295.1 Papilio alexanor hazarajatica
CTCAAGCAGTGTGATGGTCACGCTACTCCATGTCTGTAAACACGCCGTATAAACACGGCCACGTGTTTTTGAACATTTAAAACAAACGTAATGCTCTCGTGCAAACATTGGCCGAGCAATACTTGCGCTGCGCACCCCCCCCCCCCCCCCCCCCCCATCCACTTGTACATGGCTGCAGTGCTCTAGACTACATTTTTATATAAGAAGGTGGCAATCTGAAAGATGAGAGACAAAAAAATGGACATTTCGTTCTCCTATCCATCCCCTTTCCCATCACATCCTTATTAGAAAAGGGTGAGAAGGGGAAGAAGACTAAAATTAGGCCTCCGGCACCTCACTCATAAGATGAAATGCAGAATACTTCTACTTCACGCCTGTCGACTATGAGGTCGTGGTATTTCATTGGTCGAGCGTGCAACAACACCGGTTATGTTGTTGTTGCGGACTCTGGACCACTGTTACTGTTGACATCCGCAACACCAGAGGATGCTGGTGTTGCTGCCAGAACTGCAGATGCGTTGCCGGCCTTTAAGGAAGGACTACGCTCTATTCTTGAAGAAAAAAATAGATTACAAATTTAGGAAAAAATAAAACGACTTCAAATTTACATAAAATTTTATTTATAAGTTATTTCTAGCACGATACATCTCCTTACACATCCATTAAACCCAAACAGGGCTTGTCTTAAATCTACAAATATTTAAATTTTCGGTACAGCTTTGGAAGCCAAGGTTCAATGATATTAAACATTTAATAGAACCCCCCTTGCGGATGTCCTTTATCCGACCATTTTTTTAATCTGTTCATAAATGGCGAAGTTTCGAGATAACAAACACGAAAAAATAAAAGTGAATTGATAACCCTCTCCTTTTTTTAAAGTGTGATAAAAGATCATTAATATTCTTTTGAATATTCTCTCGTTGGTATATGTTCTAAATATGACAGTGTTAACAGTGTTAACTAACGTCTAAACGGTACCAAATCATCTATGTGCAATTTTTCATATCGATAATAAACGAAATTACATTTATACATTCTAGAAGTAGCGTGTATGTACAAATAATTGGTTAGAATTACATTGAAGAAAAATGTTCCAGCATCGAGCGCAGTTTGCTCGCATACATGGGAATCGAACTACGCAATATAAACCGTGTGTACAGCCCGTCTGAGATTCGAACCAACTCCCCCTACAAGAAGTTGAACGCCTTGCCATTACGTCATCTGTTCATTGAAGTGCAAAGATTCATATCGTAATAAGCAATTAACAACTGCGCAGTTTCAGAGGTAAACACATCAATTACACGCGTGGATTGAACACGTTACCCCCTACCGCCACCCACCGCTACCGCTAACCGCTGTGCGTTGTCACAACGTGGTTCCGTCATAGTGCCTCCCACTCCCCGGCAAGGCTCACTTACAGCGGATATATCTATAATTTTTTAACCTTACTCTCAAATTACTCTGATTACAAACATTCATCTTAACCCTTAAAGCAGAGGTGGACAACCGAACTACAAAAATAAGTGTTAGCCATGCAACTTTTTAAATCAACATTCAGCATAATATTATAAAGCGAAACACTCACTAATCGCAGAAAATTTCTTTTCGGATTTCATAAACCAATTATTAAGATATTTTATAGCTATTTAAACGTCGCGCAGGCACAGCTAGTTTTGTTTTCACACTTTCCCCATGTACTCTTTTTTCATCGTACTTTCTTTTTCCATACTGTCATCCGTAACTCTTGAGAGATGCGTATATCAATAAGTAGGTTGTCACATAACATCCGGCGAGCGCTTGCCTTCTATTATAAAAAAAAATTCTCCTAAAATAGCTGCGGAATAATAATCGTCAAATAAAAATTTTGAAGTTCATACCTTTGGGAAATCAGTTCAGATGAGAAAAGGGGGAGTTAGATAACTCATGAATAATGATTGATAACATGAATAAATTTAACGCTATGACCATAATTATAATTGGGTGTCGGGTATTTTATCACCCTTATTCATCTTGATACGTTGCTAAAAAATAATAGGTAGTATGGGGATGACCTACACAGAGGAACTTTTCTTAACTAGATTGGTGACATACTAAAGAAATAAGATTTTTTTACATCTTATTTCTTTTCTATGAGCACATATGTATGCATAGGTGTGTAGAGGAACGAAAATGGAGTGCTAGGACCATGACCATACTAAATTGAGATCCGCAATCTTTGTCTACCCTACCTACCGTACCGCGAACGTCTATCAAAAACAACTGACGGAGTGGTTCATTCAAGATTTACTAATCAATCAATCTAATTTAAATAATCATAAGTTTACTAATTCATTAACGTTTTGTTAAAACTGGATAATATGGATCAAAATTGTTGAAGAAAATGTAATGTAAATGTAGGACATAACGGCAGAACAAAAATTGTTGCATTAGAATATGACTTATAGCTATGAAGCCAGGGCGTGTCGCTAATGATTAAGTAATAACAAAAACGCGATTGATTACATTATCAAAATTAAATTTATATTTGACTTCGCTAAAAACGAGATGGTGTCGGTCACCGTTATCGGATTTCTGTATGTGGGTCAAAATTCGCTAACTCCGATTTCAATAACTCGGTAACAAGCTTACTACGAGTATGTTAACAATGTCTTGAATAACAATCTATCGTTCTAATTTTATATTACTGTCTAAACTACCATTGTTTGCAAAATTAAGACAAATGAAAGATTGTAATAGGACAAAACTGCTACAGTTCTTTAGGTTACTTATTCTAAGTCGAGGATGCTTTAATTTAGAATTTAGCATTAAAATTTTCTTAATTTTTCGAAATTCTATACCGCATATAGCACAATCGTCTCCATTATATTTGTAAATAAATATTATTTTATTTTTTATCGGACAACGAAAAAGCATTTGATAAAAAGACTTTAATAATTCTTATCTAAAAAAGTGAGAAAACATGGCGGGAAAATATTTGTTATACGCTCAATGATTACTGTCAAATTGCCTTGCATGAAAATTTTCTTTGACTTTTTTTACAGATTAAATGCTCACTTTGCCATAATGCCGAATGAGAGATTGTGATTTTGAAGAGTACATAAAAGTTAAATTTCGTCTCTATCTCGATCTAGCCGTTAATTTAAATATTTTTGTACACGAAGTATTTCGTTATCCATGAAGGAATTACTGTTGATTATACGAGTACAATACCATCACGCATAACGACCAGACATTACTTTACGAGAGCCTGAACTGGCCGTCGCGTGCAGTCGGCAGTTTCGAGACACATTTCACCAGATTGCTCATTTAGTTAATGCAGCGATTTAAAATGATGTATACTCATAGCTGGGCGTGCTGTACCTTTATAACTTCTATTTATGAATTTAATACATTATAATAGAGAGTGACCTACACATAAAGGTCAGTTCTTTTGAGTGAGCAGTTGTATTCTGTTGGGAAATTTGCAAATATTCCTTCTTAGTTCTATGAGCGTTGTCAATAAACAATACACATCTTAATTCTTTGTAATCATATACTATCTTAATTCTGTTCTATTAAATATATGATTTTTTTTAGTTTAATTTATCAGTCATATTATGCTGAAGATATTGATGAGAGACTTCTTCATAATAACCTGACTTTCTCTATTGAGGTCTGTGATTGTGATGACTTATTTTCTAAAGTATCATTTTTAAATTTAATATTTCCAAAATTCTACATTTATTACTTAATAGTCTACAAAAGAGAAATTTATTGTATATAATAAAGCGGAAATTTATCCTGACAAATTTAATATCAGGTTACATAGTATGACAGAATGTGTCAAACCAGGACAATGGGTTTGCCCTTCTGTCCTTGGAGTTTAACGTTTATCCTAATATGTCTTGGCCTGAATTTGTTCCAGATTCTTGAAAAATGTATGCCATTACTTAGTGTATTCCTATATGCCCGGTTCAGAACACTTTTAATAAAATAATTATACCCTTAAAATCTTAACGTAAAACGTAATAAAGTTAACTATAGTTTTTAATGATGGAATTTTTATCAATTTTAAAATTCAATAATTTTTTGTCCCGATAATCCTGGTTAGGATTGGAAAGAGTTGGGTGATCAATAAGAATCGTAATTCTCGTCCAATGGGAACTTTTTTTACCGTTTGCAAACCATAAGTTGCTAACGTTTCTCTCACTATCAGTGTATATCATTGATAACCACTGCGTGAATCATACGTACTGTTTTAGCTGATCTCGACTAAGAATAAACACTGGTGCTGCCAAAATAATATTTTCACATAGTTCCGCGTCTGCGTTACACAGTTACTACTACTGGTTTGTACATGTTCTCATGTTTTAACCCAATCGGGGTAGACAACGCAATGGTTTTTATTTTCACTGACCTGTAAGTTGCGAAGGTCGAGATGTTGAAAATCTGCAAAAATTGTGGATGAATTTGAAAACCGGTCACGACTAGTCAAACCGTGATTTGATTGAGGTAAAGACAATAAAAGTTGTCTTTATTAATTAATTTTCTATAATAAAAGGTATTACTTTTTCCATATCCCTTCACAATGTATGTGCAAAATTTCAGAATGATCGGTTGAGTCGTTAAAACGTATAAAGCTTATAACTCAGTATCTATGTACCAAGCTTAAATTTAGCCCTCATTCTTTCAACAATATTTATGAATCTCTTCTGCGTCCATAATGCGGTATAAATTATTGCTATACCATAAATCAACCGCTGTTCTCGGCCTAACTTCCTCAATGTTTAGGCCAAGGATAATCCGGAATACTTTGTGTTTATTGCTTTCGGCTGATTCCATGAAAAATTGTAAGGATGTTTGTAATAACACTAATAAGTCTTACAATATTATTACCGTAATGAGTTGATTAGGAGTAAAGAGACATTTGGGTATAGATTTATGATCAAAGCATGTTAGGATTTATATGTCAGGTGGTGTACCATCAGTTTAGAGATCTATTGCGGATCTATGTATCGATTCCTTAAATGTATTATGGCAGAACTTTGCTTTCTATACGACTAGTTATATTTTCGCAAAGACTTGTAGATCCCTGGATAAAAGATTTCTTTGTTTAGCGTGTGCTTTTTCTATACTTTAGGTGGCGTTGAATATAATCGGATTTGCATCGGTCCAACAAAAGGCAGATATGCAATAATAGAATAATTTCATCTACCATGACAACTCTCTTAAATTATTTTATTTTTAATTTTTAGATAAATATGATAGTGCGCAGCTTTGAACAAAGCAAGTACGATACTAGAACGGTATTTCTTTTTGTAAAATGCAAAAAATATACCATACAATGAAGTGAGTGCACGCCATTTTGTTCTAGAAATTATTATGATTGATTTTTCCTATGTTTTGTAAATGCCTTACTGTGCTTTGTGGCAGTTTTTGCTTGTTTTATAATCAATTTACAACAAAGGCGATAATATTATTTGCACTTGATGTCTTCGCTATATAGCGTATTTTATTTAACTCCAGGTCATCGCTTCAGGGTTTAAGGTCCGACATATATTACACGGAGCATGCGTGGAATTAACTGGGTCAAATGCAAACGGTCACAGCCTACGGACAATGGACCCTAGCCGGGGACAACGTTTATCATTTCTACAGTCGTTTATCATTTTTATTTTATCACTTATTTTTATTAAAGCCCTCATAAATCATAAAAATATATTTAAAAAAAGTACCTTTCATTGTCTAACATGAATGCGTAGATGTATCGATCTTGAAGATTTATTCGAGATAGTCAGATATTCTTTTCTTATAATAGTTTTCAGAACCACTACGTTTTTCTTTTGTTCTCAAACATGATACCGTTTTCGAGAAGAGATCGCTACCAGCAGTATCTACTTCCGATTTGTTAAAACTATACGTATACTATATTATTTATTTGTATGGTACAACTTTAGGACAGGATCCGTCAAAAACCCGAAACAGTCCGAGAGTCTAACAACTTTAAGACTACTCCAACCCGTTTACCACACTACTTGCGGTACCAACTGCGTGCGTCGCGAACTGTTACATAATGTGTCATTTATATTCCATTATTCTCTTACAAAGCGATCCTTCACTCGATAAATTGACAATTTGCGGTAAATGTGTGAATAGAATATTGTTTGTAGAGCAACATTTCCGCGTCAGCTGCTCGTCACGGTTACCGCTTTGTGGTCGGGTTGAATCAAATCTATATATAGGTCTATGTTATAGATCTTAATTTAAAAAAATGTAACGTCTCACGAACGTATAGCTGTTCAATGATTGGTCATGACGATGATATAATTTAAGCATGTTCAATAATGGCGTTGCATATACTTAAATTATGGCCACAAATATCGAACCCTTAAAGCCTAGACCTTGACCAGATCGTCCTGTGGAGGATCTGAGGACACATGACTGCCATTCCAAATCCTTTGGTTTTGGTTTGGGGCCGCACGATTTTAGTAATCCTATGATTAAGTTTTCGAGTTGTAATCGTAAAAAGAAATAAGAATAAAGTTAAAGTATTTCTTCCAATATGTTTCGATAGTTATTTGAAAATTAAAAAATTTAATATGGGACCACCTATCTCTAATTTGTAGCATACCGTCTTTTCGATTGTATCATTTGTATCAAGGCAATTATATTGCAGTCGTTAAATTGATGCATCGCTTGTGTTGCTTCAACTGCTGTTTGCTTACGTTCTATTCTCGTCTTCGCGGGCGGTAGACTTATGATTGTAGCTGTTTCAACTGAAGAATCTCAAGAAATTAATTTATAACTGTTTACATAATTAATTAGATGTATATTAGAATTTCGAGCCGGGTACTTAGTTCTACATTCCATATATGAATATTTCTCAATTAAAAAATAAACCTGGATTCGTAATAGATATACAATTCTAAATGCCCTGAGGTAGCAAAGCCAATAATTCCGGAAAATGGTGGAGAAACGGGAAATTACGCTTGGCAGAGATTTTTAACTTTATCGTAAGTAGTATGTGTACAAAAGTTACCAGTTACTTTGCACGTTGATAACTTATCGCTACCGAGAGTTCCGATTATCTATCGATCAATCCCTTCTTAATGAAGGCTGTCGCATCATTATTAATACGAAGGCTTTTGATTGAAGTCTGTTTAAAGTGATCGAGTTCGGGTAAGTTTCAATATCGAATTACAAGAAATATCCAAAATTTTTGACGAAAAATACCGTAAAATTAAATTCATCGAAGCCGGTTTTGAACATATTTGTCTGTAACTAAAACTAGTCTTCCTAAGTTATATGTCTACCAGCTGGTTGTAGTCGGGCTTTGTCTGAGAGATATCTTTATTGTAGGTTCATAAAAATAACATATCCTTTATTATTTGCACATTGCGGCTTTCTAATTGCGAAAGAATTATTAAAGCTCCGTACTTTCCAAGTAAACAAAGAAACAAATCTTGTCTCTCTTTTATATTCGTAACTATAGACAAATTTAACGGTTCTTAACAGTTCAATGCTCGCAACAAACTCGCCACCAGTGTTCGTACTAGGCGAAGGTTAAACGATTATCATCTCGAACGAGTCTTCGGTTCCTAACAAAATGTTTGCCCGACTCACATCAATTAATTTCGTGTAAACTTTGAAACAATTAACTTCTTTTCGGTTTCTCATTTAAGTTCTAACAGCAATTTGTCTATTCGGAGTAGAAGTAACAATCTAAAGTTAATTGAAACTTGTGCAACGTACACATGAGATGTTAGTTTTAGATAGATAAATATACATATTTCGTGACAATATATTAGAACCCTTTCTTTGATCTATCTGCGATATATTCAGAATTAAGAAGCATTAGGAGTTTATTAGGCTACCCGAATACCTTTGCTTCTACACTGTTTTACTTATTCAAGAGAAATTTCACCTAATAAAATTTCCCAAAAGGTATTTATATTTCTGCGTTTATTCGCGTAGAAAAAAAGTTTCATTATCGGTTGCTAAAAACTAACAACTTTTTGACACTTGTTACCTATTATCGAAATTAATATAAGCGGAATCAAATCACACAAAGTTCTAGGGAGGAAAATAAGAAACGAATGAGTGTGAAGCCGAAGCAATGCCTAGTTTTATTTATAATCATTTATAGTCCACACTACGTCCCTACGGAACAAATCCATAAAATCCAAACAAGGCTTGCCTTAAGTCTACCAATATGTCCATTTTCAGTATATCTTAACAACTCTATGACATTCAAAATTAAATGGGATACCAACGGAAGCGTCTACCGAAACACAATGAAGTTGCGGAGGCGTATGACCGCTGATAACGCGGCTCAAGGACATAAGAGCGATTTGTGCTTAGTCTGACGTTAAACCAAACGTCTATATTGGTTAATAAATTTACCACTTCCAATAAGAAATTTCTATATACAGTCTAAAATAGTCTATAGTAGTCTAGGTCCGATTTGTAGATCGTTTTACAGATTATTAAGGGGTTACTTTTTTAACACCTGCTTTTTCCAGGATGTCATATCCTAGTTAAAGAATTCAGCTAGTATTTTTTCAGGTTCAACAGACTAAATCGTGGAGAATGGTGATCACTTGGTTTTTGATGATAATTTAACTGATCACCAAACTTACTGACCAGAGATGTAATCGAGCATATTATATTGTTCGGACAAATAAAACAAATGGAATACATACAAAAAATTCCAATTCTTTTACAAATGCCATATTTATCGTAAACGCTACAAGAACACACGCAAATAATTCATTCGCGTCGTTTGGGCTTAGCATAACAAAGAGGCATATTATACGGCATCCATCGCCACAGACGTGTTCAATCTCAAACCGTGGCCAAAGTAAACACCGTTGTCAAACTTTTATGTGGTCGTTACGAAAAGAAAATCCGCCTTGTTTCCTTTCACTGCGACGTTTGACATTGCGTGTAAATAATAAGTGTGTTGTGTAATAATCGATGTAAATGTAAGTATTCCATTGTCCGCTATTAAATAAACTCTCAAGCCTTTGACTATTGTCTATTTCTCCAAAATTATATCATAGACACAGTCTGTTATTGCCTAGCAATTAATGTACTTAAATGTCTTATAATAATCTATGAAACTATCGTATGCAAAGGTTGGTACTATCTCGTAAAAGTCGACCTTTGCCTTTAACGACCTTTTTACATCTTTTATTTATTGAGTTGATAGTAAATTTATAGGGTCTGTCATAAACTGGGATATATAGCCAGTTGTAAATTGTTAATGGTAGTCTAGGACATGACAATGGTTAACTCAATTGACATCATTGTTATAACTGATTAAATTTATTATTTATTTGCAGCATGTAAAAAGACTAACGATTTACTAAGAAATATTGTGTTTTAACTTTGAACAGCAAAAAGCTTTTACATGTAGGTTGGTAAATCATTGTAAAGTATGATATTTAAAAATGATTTTTACGAAGACACTAGTTCATTGGGTTTGTGATATTATTGCTGGGGACGACCCGAAAAAACTTATATCGATCGAATTAATGGCAATCTAAAGACAGGCGATATAAGGAGTCACCGTAACCGATCTCGTATCGACCATATCCAAATATCTGTTTGGATGTTGAAACGAGGGTGGTGAGCTAAGCTCGCGGCATGTGGAAGTCCGGAATCTCTGCCTACCCTCTGGGTTCCGAGCGCGAGTACTATGTTATCTTAATTGCGATTTAAAGGTTCACTTTTATCCCGAAATTGCAATAAAATTGTTAGGCTTAAAATGGGGTGGGGTGGTTAGAAGTGTCTTAAACGACATATCGATAAAATTGTAGTAGTACAATAAAGGCGATATAAGGACGAACATACGAGTGAAGTGCGCCAAAACTGTCAATGGAAATACGTAGCCTCTGTCTCCTCTGGATTAATAGTTAAGTGCATATTTATTTATTCTGTTACAAATCTTTGACCGCTGGTGAATCTGACACGTAACAAAACGTCGGATCTTTCACACCTTGACATCTGATTCTGGTTCCAGAAACAATAGAATTTTAATATCGCGGAAGAGGCCCGCCAGCGAGGAGCAAAGTATTATTTAAACAAGCAATATTTTATCTGCCAGTATATTATCGAAGTTTCGTTTTACACTACCTACACTGTACTTTTTAATATGCTGCTTTTTTAATTTTACCAAGTTTTAGTGGCAAGGTTTAGTGACCATAACCGCAATTGTTAGGTTATGTATCAAAATAAGTTTATAAGATCTTATGTTTACTTTGTAACTTTTTTAGATTTTTGAACTTTAATTTCAATAAAATTTTTAATTGTTTCGAAATAAATTAAATAATCTTATTGGTATCCATGATTTAGCTGATGTAACCAGCTAGTTTCTGTCAGAATTTCCACTGTGGGGATTATGATTTACAAGAAATTTTGTAAAATTATTTAATCAGATTTCCATATAGATCCCACAACAATTGGGATATACAAAAATTGAAAAGCTAATTGCAATTTTTAGTTTTGTTGAAGCCATAAATTCAATGTATTAAATAGACATGAAAAAACGATATTTTTTTATTTCGCTTGAAAACATGAATTTCAATTTCCTAAAACACGAAAATAATTACTTTCATATTCATCAAAGTTTGGCGCACGAGAATAACAAACACAGGCTGATTTACATGTTTGTAGAGCGAGGGCCGGCGCATGAATTATGTAGCGGTTGGCAACACCAAAACTTTGCGCGATTGCCATTGAAAATTTGTCACGGTGTCAATCTGGGTTTGATTTACATATAATCCTAAAAGGTTATTTTATTAATTTTGTAAATACGTGTATGTAAATTGATTTGTCGAATTTTATCAATAAATGGGAACATTTTAGTTAATACAAAATTGCTACAAAAATATATTTGGGTAATAATAAGTAATATTGTACGTTATATAAATTTAAACATACATGGACGGATTTATTATATAAAGGCCGCAACTTACTCGCAATAAACAAATAATTTTAAATAGAAATTATAATATCCTAAACACTGTAGTAACTTTTAGTTTGAATTTTGAAATTAAACGTATATTTGGACCTGTGGAATCATACATAAGGCAAAAATAAATAGTTCGTAAATTTATGTTTCAATAATTTGTAAAAACATAACTTGTATTTCCCTTTAATAATTGCAGTCTTGCCACCGTGAGGTCACAGTCTTGTCACAGTGTGAACCGAGAACGTCCCATTTGAAATAATTCAATACATTAAGGCTGACCCCCTGACCTAGTTTGCCCTGGGCGTCAATATACCCTGGCAGTTTGGACAGTGAGTTAAAATCTATAGAACAATTGATCCTTATCTGACAATTTAAACAAGTCGAGGTTCCTGAGAGAGCCCTCGATCTTAGATTTCCTTTTATTTTTTTTAACGTTACATCACTTCTTTTTCTTAACAAGCTGTAAAACTCGCTAACCCACTCGTTAACTTGTTACTCATTTGCCTCTAATTTAACAATGCAAAACATATCATTTCAGACAGACACGCATCAAGACGTATGAGGCTCATGTGACCAACTTTACGACCATCCTCACTTCTAAGAAAAACTTCTTACTTTTAGTTTCGATAAATAATTTTAAAAAAAATAACAAATGAAAATCCGTAATCTCTGTCTACACCTCTGGTTTACGGATGTGAACGCTTGTTTAATTTTTTATTTGGATGCGTTAAATTAACAGAAGTCGTATCAATGATATCACGTGCACTCTTAGCGTGACGGCTTAATTGGCTTTACAATAGCAGCCATAACACGTTGGAGCGTTGTCGCGTGTTTACGAGGGTCACACACGTAACTCTATGTGACTGCTTAAAGTCAACGTGACACAAAGCAGTTTAATTCATACCGCATGTGACATGATGTGGTTTTTCATTTCAGTTTTTTTTTTAATTATTTACAAAAATAATTATTAATTTCTGTAAATAATGACTTATAATGTGATGGTCTTTTATACATGTCAGTGACAATACCGTCAGATGAATCCAAGATGGACTTTAATCGACCGGACTGGCCATATTAAATACGGATGATATTAAGAATAGACGCAAACAACAACCATGCATGTTTAAATTGTTGAGGAAAATACGAAAGAACGACCATGCCCAAATAAAACACTCTATATTCCTCTGAACCACTTGCGTAGCAATAATGTACCTATAATTTTGTATTAAATAAATAAGAAATCAATATATCTGATCATTACATTATAAAGATCATAAGGTTTTTGTTTCTGTTTGTTTACTAGAAACATCTGCTCTGAAAAATCAAAAGTTCTTAGGCGAATGGATCCCTACGAGAGTAGAAACAAAGTTGGCAACACTCGGCCGAGAAAGCCAGTAGCCACATAGCCAGGCTTCCGCTCGCGCTAATGGATTAACTTCCTAATAGGGGTTAAGAGCTAAGACCACTGATAACTTTAAAATGTAGTCTACTTTTGTAGAATATTTCATATAAAAGCTATCTTTTTAAACATACCGACAGTACTCTCTGAATTAGTTCGTATTTGTTGTTAATGGTTAAGTTTATCCAATAGTTAGTTAGCAGTGTAAAATATTCTGAAATAATAATCGTATATATGGCTATAAAATTTGCTACCATATTCATGATTTCAATTTTATTTTTTTCTATCGTAAATCACGGAACGTATTTTCCGTGCGCCTGACGTCATATCGCAAAATAAATATGACCATAAATAATTTTCATGTATTGTAAAACTAATTTGCTACGTGCGCACAAAGTAGGGTCATAGGTCGAGGCTTGAAGTGCCTCAGCCGCACAATTGAAGAGCCAAGGTTCGATAACATCTCGCGCTCATTGCCGACAAAGATTAAGTAACATTAATGTAACCAGAATTAATGAATTGTACGGGATATTGTCCTAAAATTGAAATTGCGTCTTGCGAACGCAGATCCGAGTACTCTTTTTGTCCGACTGACAGGAATATTTTCACGGTATGTATGTGTGTATGTATATGTATGTATGTCAGTTCCTTTGTGACCCCTAGAGTAAATAGCTGGATCGATTTCATATCATTCGATTCGTATTCTTCCCCGGGGGTCATAGGGGTACAGTCAGTGTGAATTATTGATCTTTCAGACTTACTTCTAGCGTATAATAGCAACTCTACCGCTCTTCGGGAATATTGTCAATAAAGACAAAAACACGTAAAATTTGTTTATTATTCAGATGGATATTTGAACGTATTCCAATGTCAAGTGTGACTGTAATAAAATTATTTGACTTTCCTATTTCCACAACATCAAACTTTAGTAATATTTTTCCGTTCTCAAGTAGACAAGATAAAGCAAATAGAGAAAATTACTATTTTCATCTATCGTTCTCATCGCCTAATTACTTGCTATTGATTACTTACAAAAAAGTTTATTTCTGATCTCTGAAGTAGCAACTCCTAATTATGGTACATTCTGGTTTAAGGTGGTTTTTAAATAGTTATTTATAATATTTTTTTACATATATATTTATTTTTACCTAGCATATAATGCGTCAGATTTGCATTTTAAGAACCATCATTTATCATCCACGGTTGGGAATGTCTAGATTATTTGATCGAAATTATGGTCAACTTATCGCTGGAGATCAATTCGGTCAGGGCTCGGTGGCGGCACGCTTAGCGACAGGGACGCGGCTAATCCGCGAGACATATAATTGGGCTGAGTTTAAGCGTGGTTCCGTATCTATTTTTTATAAATTTAAGGAATAATGAAAAATAACAACGACAAATAGACATCTGTTCTACTGACCGTGCACTGGGTATCGGCTGGACCCCATAAACAATAAAAGTTTTCCCACGGGAATTTGATTGAATATTAGACTTGCGATGTAATATCGATATAGTATAGACAACTATCAGATTATTAATTTTTAAAGAAAAATACCCGCATATTTAATACAGTAATTTATTTTCTCTTTTTCAGGGTTTGAATATGGACAATTGCTGAGCTTTGCGACGAAAGATCGAGGCGCGGCGCTAAACTCAACCCTACACGATGACCAAAAAGTTCGAATTCAACTGGCAGATCCCGGTCCCGGAGCCGCTGCTGCAAGTAAGTAACTCAATTACCTGTAATTGTAAGTAATTCCTGAGACTAACAGTGACTGAAACGCTCTGATAGTATTATAACTTGCATCCGGTAGGCGTACACAGTTATGGTTATGGCCAATATTTAATTTAGACATGACGTACACTCGAAAAGAACACATATACTTCGATCTCTACTACCTCCTTACTACCTTGGTAGTTAGGGATTATTAAAGATTTTTTAAGCCGATGTACGGTATGTTTGCTTCACTCATATTTCGCAGCTAAGTTCATCCTGTGAAATTTGCAACTGTGTGTGCACGCGTGTTTCTTTGCCTCAGAAATTGCACTTCAGTATTTTTTCTTTAACGCTCCTAGAGAAGTATAATTTAAAAACAATATAAACAATAAAATATGTAACAGCGTAATAGATATAGCGTATGCCTTCTTAAAGCACAACGAAGGTGTTGTCAAGTTCATACGCAGCGGGGTTCACTTAGCACCAGTCGAACCGCAATTTGTGTGGCACTTGGCAAATAACCTACTAATGGTCTTTGTTTGGGATCAAAAAAGTATGTCACATATTACTTTGTTCATGTACACATACAACTCTCAATTTAATCCATTATCAGCTCACAATATATAAAACAAATATCTGTGTACGATACAATTTTCCATCGTATAATTACTTCGCGTACTACAAAGTGAGACAGATTAAGTGGCTCGCGATAATCCGACATATGTTAATTAGGGTTGCCACTCGCTTTTTGTGCGAGATAAATTAACTTGTAAACTGAACATCCTTTTGTAGAGTTCGGAGAGAAATTTAATAATGTTGTAACGAAAATTCTAGACTTTAATAACTTTGTTAATAATTATGAAATTTCTAGTCTACTTTTAATAAAATCACCTGTAAGATATTTTTATTTACACATATTTATATTTTCATACATAAATAATATAAATGGTAATGTCTACAATAATAATTTGACAAATGTTATCCTATTAACATAATTAATATACGCGGAATCATATTACAAAAAAAAACAGGTAAAAAAATAAGATACCAACACGTGCGAAGCCACGGGCAACACCTAGTTTTATTCATAATCATTTATAATCACGCTACGTCTCATTACAAAACCATTAAATCGAAAGAGGGCTTGTCTTAAGTCTACCAATATGTCAATTTTGGATATATCTTCGGAAGCCAAGGTCCAAAGACATTCAAAATTAAATAGGACTCACTAGCGATTGTCCCCTTTCCAGCATTTTGTAAATTCTTTCTGGGTTATTTAAATAATTATTAATTTGTCAACCTCATCAGTCACTCTTCGGTTACGAATTTATAATCTACTTATATTACACATTAGCAACTACCGTATCGTATATACTTTGTATTATTTTTAGTGATTAATTTGTGCATACAATGTTAAATAGATGCGCAGTAATTCGACCGGAAGCCGTTAATAAAACTAGTTGTGTAAACAGTATTAATTAGTCTATAACGTGTTATGGTAAATAGTTATTGTATTTTACTAGCTTCCTTGGCAGGTACGGCTGAAATGTAAACAACGATCGTATTGTGCGAAACATTATATTTAATTTCTAATTATTACTACTTCTTTATTAAAAATAATGATCACGTAAAACGAAACAGCTGGAAAATTTGAATGCGCTGCTGGTTTACTAAGTACGAAGTAAAAGGCTTATGGAATAACATAACACTCACGCCCGTAACCCCCTCTGGGTTGGTAGGCAGATATTTCTATTCCGCTGATCCTCATCAGCCACATCTCTCGGTTCTTTTACATGTACGCTTATCTATGCGCGTCGGTATCGGCTTCTTCTTATATCGCTAATGGAATAAGATAAACTTTTACGAACACAGTTCGATAAAAATTTAACCGGTGCACCATTACGACCGACCATTAGATTTGTCCAAGGTTTTAAACCTTTAAAAAATTACCCTCACCCTTGTACTTAAAGTTACTTTAGGTGCTCAAAAAATTACAGTTTTTTTTACAAATTTTTCTTTAAAGCCAGAATTAGAATAGACGACAGTTTTGCTTTATTTTACAAGTAAAAGATTTAGAACTTTCATAAAGATTAAACAAACATGGACGAAACTCGACTGAAGTGTGTTTACCTTGTCTTACTATAAACATTCCATCCCGCACTCACTTTACTTTTGCTTAGTAATCTTGTTTATTCCCGATTATTTGCTCATTAACTTATGTTTAATTAACGTTGATTATTGACCGCCAAAAATTTCGTCTTTATCTTGCGGCGGCAATCAATACCTCTGTCTGCCCCATTTTGATTAATGTCTAGAGGTAGAGAGATATTAATAGAGTTCCTTTTTCTTAAGATCTCATTCATCTTTATGTACAGAGGTTTTTTTCTTATTTTGTTTTGGTTTTCGTTGAATGCACCGGCTTACTTTTGCGCTAAAAACTTAAAATTAAGTTATTGGTTTACAATTAAGCATTCATTATCCACTACCACCGTTACTACGAGCCGCTTTCAAAGTGTTCTGCGCCAATAGACCAGCCGTCGCTGGGGAAGGCTTTTGTTTAGTTATAAAAGAACCAACTTACAACTAGGCATGAATAGTACTGAGGAAAGATGCTATTTTAGGACTTGTACATATATTTAGATCAGAGTTCGACATACATACA
>DWLR01001929.1:0-16723 GCA_018246295.1 Papilio alexanor hazarajatica
TATATATATATATATGTATTAATAAAACTAAACTGATGTATATGGGTGTACATGGAATCACACGCTTAGACACATAAATCGCAACAATTAAGTTTTGTATTTATAATTTTATTTTTGTACTTGTATTTGTATTTAACCAAAACTTGTAAAGCAATGGGGAAAACACTGGCTCGTGAGATACAGCTAACGCTAGTTCCATGAGCCAGGGAACTCGCTTTGTAACCTACTCGATCAAGTCAATTAAAATTTATTATTATTATTAATAATATTATCATTGTTACTAAAGCCATTATAGTAATATATCTTTACCTTTCAGCACTTCAATCCTTCCCGGAGCAGGCAATGGTATATTGTTCTTCATAACGCCGCAATGGGACAAGCTTCTTGAGCTCGATGTAAGCCTCAGTAATGTTAACTGCTACTGTACTCGTGTCAAACACTCTTTGCCCGCGGAAAAACAGAATAGGACAGCGTGTTACAGCCCTAATGTGAGGCATAGAATTTGTGATTGAGACTCATTATGCATATAAATGCGACAGAGAGACGTAGGCGCTGTCCATTTCTGACATTTTATCACCCCGCGGGCAGAGTTTGACGCGAGCATAGTGTCCTTGTTAACTGTGATTGCATATATTCCAGGTGTGGTACGCAGCGGTGACCCAGGTGTTCTTCTCTCTGTCGGTGTGCACTGGCGCCATCATTATGTTCTCGTCCTACAACGGGTTCAGGCAAAATGTATACAGGTATATGATGAATTCTTCTAATGACTAAAATTCTTAAACTCCTCGCCCATTTCTTCGCTTGGATTGATAAATAATATATGTATTTAGTTAATATTCTTAAAATGTTATGTATCCTTACAATTAAAACATTAATTAAAACTTCGGAAAGTGGTGAAACGCGTACTGTGAATGGCATTGGACAAGGCCGATGTTCGGTATTCGAGTGACGATGATTAAAAATTTATTATTAACGTAATTGGTACATATTTATTTCATGAAATAAAAGAATTTATTAAGAACACTCTTAATTTACATCAAACTTTGTCGTAGATCTATGGATTAACAAAACACGATTTATCATAAATCGAAAAAATCGCAGAAATGACCATAATATGCTTACCGGAATTGTGAAAAGTACTTAAAATATATGTACTTTTACGTTTTGAGATAATAGAAGTAGGAAATCATATATCTACAACCATCATTAATTTACGGTTCAATCCTGTATTTTTCTAAACGTGTATATTATTCATTCATTTCCAGAGATGCTATGATTGTGACAACCCTGGACACTTTCACTAGCTTACTTTCGGGTATTACTATTTTCGGCATCCTCGGCAACCTGGCTTACGTACTCAATCAAGAAGTCAAAGACGTGGTCGGCTCGGCCGGGACGGGCCTGGCTTTCGTATCGTACCCTGATGCTATCGCTAAAACTTTCCAACCACAGGTAAGTAAAACTACGAATATGCAAATTTATAAGTCTTGTCTTCTTGATGTCCCGAAATACTAGTCAAAGACCAACTAAAATACAATAATTGATTAGTCGGTTCTTTAGTCCTGATCAGGATCGTGAAAATAAAACTGGAAAAGTACTCTATGTCTTCCTGTACCTTTAGCAATGGATGTGCAATTTTCATGGTAATTCGTTGGGCCTTTATGGCGTGAGAACTAACTTAAACTCGCAATTTTAACATTAGGATTAGGATGAACGCTTAGAGAAACGAAAAAAAAAAATATTTAGTCTGACTTACAGGAGGATGTTATTTGCGTTTAGGTATGTTTGGATTTCTGTTCCATTGTAACCTACGGCTTTACCGATTTTAAAGAGTGATGAGTCTCATTCGATTCGTATCCTTCCCCGAAATGTCATAATGTGCAATCAATCGGGTTTCTTGGTTTCTTAAATTAATTATTGCTTGTTGCAGTTGTTCTCTGTGTTATTTTTCCTGATGATGACCGTGCTGGGCGTGGGCTCCGCAGTGGCTCTCTTGTCCACCATTAACACGGTGTTGCTCGACTCGTTCCCGCGAGTGCCCACCATCATAATGTCGGCACTGAGTTGCTCCGGCGGTTTCCTCATCGGACTCGTCTACGTTACACCGGTCTGTATTATTTTAAATTTTTCATTTATTAGAAACATGACCAAATACATTACTGTACAATTAAAACAAATAATTTTAATTAGTGATATACACAATACGTCAGTATTGAGATAATACACAATATTAACAAATATGATTTAACGAAAGATGAAGCTGAAACTAATAAATGAAAGATCTGTTTCATTTACATTCCAAAAAGTCTAGTGACTGATCAGTTCTTCTGTGGTTTTTTTGACTGATATAACACACGAAATCGCAAAGTTTATTTTACAACTCTACTGAATTAAACGTAGTCATATTTTGAAAGATTTCTCAAATTTTTAGTCAAGTATGAGACACGGATACCTGTTTGCACATCGTAATTGAATGCAATTATAATATTTGTAGATGTAATAATTTCTTTTTTACAGGGTGGGCAGTACATTTTAGAAATGGTCGACCATTACGGTGGCACATTCCTTATACTGTTCTGTGCAATTGCTGAAGTCATCGGCGTGTTCTGGTTCTATGGTAATTAAAAGTCAATATTAAAAATATTCATATTAATAGATAATAATTAATAACTTAACGCGATGTAGCTCTATATATTTACAACGCCTTTAGTCAATTTGTCCATAGTTTATCAATGTTCTAGTCATAGTTTAAGAACACTCTGTTACACCTTAAATAACTTTGTTAAGATATAATTACTCGGGCCAATAAATATCAATTTATTTATTTCTTGTTTGGTATGAAAGTCGACTGATAATATTAATATTAGTATTTGGCTACATTTTTAGGTCTCGAAAACATATGTCTCGATATTGAATTCATGTTGGGCATCAAGACTTCGATCTACTGGAGATTCTGCTGGGGTCTTATCACGCCAGCAATGATGATGATTGTTTTTGTTTACGCGCTGGTGACAAGCAATGAACTGGTGTTCGGTGTTGATTACTATTATCCTCTCGCTGGCACTGGTATGTATTCCGTTTTTCGATATAGTTTTAGCGATCCATAGAAACATAAGTAAATCAAATAATAGCGTCTACTGCTCGAATGGGCCAGAATACCACGCCCTCACAGAAGACAGGCGCGAAATAAAATTCTATTCTGCGTTTCGTCATATGAGCGAGGTTCCGGAAGCCTAATTCTAGTCCTCCTCCCCTTCCCATTTTCTAATAAGGAAAGGATGGGAAAGGAAATAAAATTTGTTAAGGGAGGTGATGGGTAGGAAAAGGAAATATACTTTTTTCTTTCTATCCCCTCATCTATCTATTAAATATAGGCAATGAATCTGTAATACAGCGTAGCGGTATACAGAGTAGCAGTCATTTGTTAGCAAATAGACCGCTTGCTCGTTTGTCACCTTCTTCTATAAATAGGTAATAGGAACTTAAATTCGGCAAATTAATTTTCAGTTTCTGGCTACCTCATGCTGTTTGTCGGCGTCGCCCTTGTCCCTATCGGGATTGTCGCAGTAATGTTCAAGAACAGGACTGGAAATTTCGTTGAAGTGAGTATTTAAATGTTATGAAGCACTTTTAATTGTTTTAATTACAATGGTTCAGTGGCCAAGCGGTTAGAATAACTGTTACATACATAACTTTATAATACTAACATTTCATTTTTAGACTTTAAAACAATCATTCGCTCCGAAGTCGACATGGGGCCCACGATCAACGATAACACGCAACGAATGGTCTCTCTTCAAGCAAGACGCAATGGCCGAACGCGAGAAGCTGCAAGTGAGCCGGCTCACCCATATCTGGCTCAGTCTTACAAAAGGTTATGAAAGAAGGATTTAGTTTGTTTAACGTTAAGATAGTTTCATAGAAACATAGAATGATATTTTCAAGTTTTGAAAGGGGAATATCCAGTTATTTATAAAAAAAATTAAAAATATTTGTTACATTGCTACATACAATATGTAGTCACATTTAAGACAGGTTTATTGAAACAGAGTTAAATGACTATTACAAAGATTTAACTATTAAATAATTAAATATTTTGAAATAAACAATGACCCTTTCATAATCTAGATAAAGTTAAGTATTAAAATAATTTAATATAAAAGAATCTGTTATACCTAATTCCATATTATCAAGAGTTAAGGTAATTAATTGTACAGTATCATTAAATTATTTAAACTCATTTTTTTATATATTTCTTGGTAAACTATTGTTTTATTTTACTTCTTAATTTAAGGAGTACTAATTGTTGGTTGTGAAATAATTATTGTAATGTTCAGTAATATAATTAACTTAGATTCTTAGATAAAACGATGAAATTCCTACACGGATGTCAATCAAGGCGAGGTAAATTGAAGTGATAAGTTGCCGGATTGTGAAGGGGTGCAATTTGCCTCTATCAGGTGTAATAAAGTGTAAATTACAATTTCGAAAAAAAAAATTAAATCCTTATGTAGCTTGAACATGTCTTTAATTTAGATTTGTTTTACGTAGTTGTTATGTTCATATTATCCTACCGTAAATAAATATAACGCTCAAGGAATGGCTGTGTAAGAATTTTAAATTGTAACTCTTAATTAGTTATATAGTTATTTTACCTTATTTATTTTATTTATTACTTTTATTGTGACCACATTTACATAAGCTTCGTTTCGTCTTTCTGATTAATAAATTCTTTTTTCTAATAAGGCAAAATATTGATGAATTTTGTAGACACAAGAAAATATTATATTAAAAAAGTGCAGTTAAATATACAGATTGTTTAAATATTATTTCTTTTCCGAACATATTGAAATCACATATTGGCTATTTCGTTTTAAGAAAAAATACCGCCAATAAAGAAATTATACATATATTATACATATATCAAGATGTAAAATAAAAGTTTAGTAAATTGAAAAAAAGACGTTTAATTTCGATCTGTCGACACTTCATACATTTTATAACATAAGGTATTACAGAACTCGATTGATGTCAATTGACACAAACCCAACACAAACTTTAACGGGAGAGGGGTAGGATAGTTTTTGGGGTCTAGCGTATGTGGACGATTCCGAACTTCTTCAAACAAAATGACTTCGTTTTCGAATCACGTATTTAATGACTTACCAGCACGTCCGCGTGTGCTGCAGGCAGCCAAATAAGATAATTTAATATCCCTTTTTCTTTTACTCCCTCCCCTATTAAAGAAAGATAACGCATCTCTAACTCACTAGCTTATTGCAGATGCTAGTCCGTCAACAAAAGTATACTCCATAAAAGATCAAACGAAGTATGTTTTAATTTACATGTTGCACTATTCTTAATAAGTACATATTTTTTTATTACAATAACAACAACGTACAATAAAAAAAAACTGTCGTATGGCCGGCTTACGGGTTGGACGCGTTTAAGAAAGAATAAAATTTTTAATTAAAATATTAAAATAAATGCCAATCGAAAAAAATACCTTAAGGTGTACCAGTTAGTAACTAACTTAGTGAGTCTACAGTGATTACTTAAGACAGACTTTGCTGTCGAGTTGTTTACTACTTTAGCCGTCGATGAACAAAAGAGTGCAATTCATTGCACTCTTTTGTTAATTCATTATAGAATTAATGAATGACTTATCGCTGCTTTACTGGGATCAACAAGTACCTAAATCGTGTGGCGGATTGCAACGTCAAATTCTTGCGAGGGTAATAGGATCATGGATAAACCTCAAATTAAGCTTCGTAAGCGTAAGGAACCAGAGCCTCAGAATAAAGATAGAATTTGAAAGTCTTAAAAAGGAAATAAGATATTTTCTATCAAAATTTTCTACGATACAAAATGAAAGCGTGGCTAGTATACGGCAAGACATCAACGAAATCAAAGAACAATTGGCTGGTATAAAAATATGTACGGATAAAATAATAGAAGATCAAGAAGTAATGAAAAAAGATATAAAAATCTAAAATCCTTGTCTAACAGAAATTAATTAAAAATTAAAAGTGTTCAATCTTCGTCATCCCCTAGCCAGTCAAATGTATCTACAAATTCTTACGAAGAAATGATGTTTGAATGTCAAGAATGAATAACTAAACGAAATAATATAATTATTTTTAATATTCCGGAGTCGTCCTCTAAAAATTCTAGTGAAAGATTAGAGTACGATAAGAATGAAGTTAGCAAAATAATTATTAAAATTGTTGATAGAAGCTGTCAGCCAATTAAATCTTCAGGATTGGCAAATATAATCCACAGAAACCACGACCTTTAAAGGTATGTTTTGAAAATGTCGCCCTACAAATCCTACGCAATAAGGGTTATCAAACCGAATTTAAAATATATTCAGATCAGACATATAAATAACGTAAACATCTATCTCAACTTAAAGAGGAACTGCTGACACACCAAAAAGTTGGTGAACAGAACCTTATTATAAAGTATGTAAAGGGAACACCAAAGATTATAACTCAACAATCAAAAAACTAATACAAAAAATAATGAAAAGATAAGTCACCATCTGGCAAACAAATACGAAAACCTTATCCTGAATCCGTCGTCACTCCGTTTCTTTTATGACAATTTAAGAAGTATTAGAACAAATAGAAAATTTGATGAAATTAACTGCATAATAAAATCAATACCAAAGACAACTCACTTTCGAATCTTTACAGAAACCCATATTACATCACATCAAGAGGCCAAAATGTATGATCTACCTGATTACACACACGTTTACAACTACAGGAGAAACAAAGGAGGTGGTGGTGTTTCTATTTATGTAAAAAAAATATATACATTTTGAGGTAACGGTTCATGATAATGGCAATCATTACTTATGGATATATACTAACAAATTATATCTGAATATCGGAGTGATATTTATAAGCCAGACGGTCATACCGCAATGGATAATTTTTTGGATATATACACATCACAATTAGAGAAACGAAAAAGGTCGGTTATATTCGGCGACATTAATATAGATTTACTAAGGAAAGATAACTACGTCACGAAGTATGTAAAAGGAATAGAATAAAGTGGATACGAAATACTAAACAAAATCGATTTAGACTACTGTACCCGCGCAACGGACAAAACGAAGACTACCATAGATCATATATGTACAAACGTAGACAATCATTCTTTTAGTATGTCGATTATCGAATCGGCACTGTCAGATCACAAGCAACAATATCTTGAACCTATTTCAAGTTGGCACCACCTAAACCACAAAAAAAAACATTATAAGGCGATTAACTATGAAAGACTTCTCCAAAATGCCTCATAGACAAATAATAAAGACACCAAAGAAGATTACAACATTTTAGAAAAATCAATTTTAAAACTAATAGATAACAGTAAGATAGACAAATATATATATATATATGAACTTTTGAAATATATGAACTGACCCCGAAACGATTGATTGGATTAACTAAAATATAATCGATGCTATAAATAAAAATGATCTCAACCTGCAAATTAAGCAAAACCCACAAAACAAAGATCTCAAGAAAGTATATTATAGTGCACAAAAGCAAGTCCATACTTTAATTAAGACTTACAAAGAAGACTATTACTTTCGACTATTTAATAATTATACTAATCAACTAAAAAAGATATGGGAGGTTTTCAATAGTTTGGCAATGAATAAATTTAAGGAGGATACCATAATTCCTAAATATATTATATTTAATTTTTATTATATTTAATTCTAATGTAATTGTGGATGGTGAAAGAAATTTGTAGTGCATTCAATGCTTTTTTTTTAATCAATTGGCACAGAATTAGCAAATAAAATACCTCAAAATTACCACAAAACTGATATTATAATGCACGGAGATTACTCACATAAAGCCGAATTACACGAATTTAAACCTTGTAGTGCAAATGAGGTCATTAACATCATTATTAATTTAGACAGTAATACAAGCACCGGGCTAGACGGTATCAGTACGAAAACACTAAAATGTCTGAAAAACGTTATTGTAGAATCCTTGGTTAATTCGATTATCAAATGTTTAGAGATCGGAATATTCCCAAATTGACTTAAGATCGCAAAAGTTAGCTCTATATTTACAAAACCGTTATCAAATCTGACCCCCAATAACTATAGACCAGTATCGGTACTGTACTATTTCAAATGTTTTTGAGAGAACCATTTACAAACGCCTAAACAGTTACTTAACTGACAATAGTTTTTTAATAGATGAACAAATACCCTTTTCGTCCACAATCCCGTACAATTACAGCAGCAGTTGATCTGATCACAAAAATCAAAGTGCATATTGATAAAAAAGACTACGTATTAGGTATATTTAATGATTTAAAAAAGCATTTGACACTGTTAGTCACCAAAAACTGCTATTCAACAAATTAAATAAACTTGGTATTACCGGAACAGCCCTAAGAATTTTAAAAAGCTATCTGCAGAATAGGAGTCAGGTCGTTAAAATCGGTAATTATAATAGTTCAATGCAGGAACTGAATGATTTTGTTATCCCGCAAGGATCGATATTGGGCCCCTTGCTGTTTTTAATTTATATAAACAATATTAATACAATAGGTCTAACAGGCCATCTTACGCTTTATGCGGATGACACATGCCTATTCTATTTTGGCAATTCTGTTGATACTCTTTTAATGGATGCCCAAACCGACCTAAATAGACTAAATGAATGGTTCCTGAATAACCTGTTAACAATCAATATTAAAAACGTCTTTTGTAATTTTGGCAGCAAAAAATAAGTATCATACCAGATTTTCCCCCTTAAAATAAATAACGATATTCTTCGAAGATCGTATGAAGAAAAGTATCTAGGATTAGTAATAGATGACAAACTAACATGGAAGCCACATATAGAATCGGTTAAGTCAAAGTTAAAGGCAGTCCTAGGAGCTCTTTACAAAGCAGCTCACTGTATTCTTAAAAAGGTTAAAGTAATTATATATAATTATGTGGTCAAATCACATATTGAGTGAGTCACAATAGAAATCTGAGGATCAGCAGCATCTACTAATTTATTGTTATTACAAAGAACACAGAAAATTATAAAGGTATTATATCATTTCGACTACCGAACTCCAACTAAAGAACTGTATGCTAAAACTAAATTATTTAATCTCGCTCAAACATTTAACTTTAAAACGTGTACTCTCGTTAGGAATATAACAAATAATAATATCAAACCTAACATAAAATTCTAAAAAAGGGATAACAAACATAACTTACGCAACAGACACAAATTAAAAACAATTACTCCACGAACTAACTATGGAAATAAAACTATTTTGTTGGAAGGCGTTCAAATGTTCAACACACTTCCAGACGAGATAACGAATTGTAACAGTTTTAATATTTTCAAAATAAACTCAAATCACATATTATTGTCATAATCTCATCCCAATTATTATATATCACAAAAATAATGTTAACAAATTTTGGTAACTTTGTAATTTCTGTTATTTTAGATATTTTTTTTATTGTTACGTTAAGGTTTTTTTTTGCTTTATGTTAATGGTGTATTTTGTGTACATTACATATTTACACGCAAGCTGTTGTATTTACATTATTCTCATTGTAAGCGAAACAATATTTCTTATGAGAAATAAAGATCTTTAAACCTAACGTGAGACAACTCTATTCTTATTCCCTTTATTAAAATTTTCTGCGATGAACCGTTTGTTAAAAAATTATTTTTGTACAAATGTTACCAGTATAAAACTAATGATTGCGCGAATCCCACAAAATGCTATTTGTTTTGCAGGGAATTAACGGGGAACATTCACATTATCCTGCTGCTTACCTTATCTGGACAGCATCGGATAAAATCCCATAAATATTGTTTAAAACTATATACCACTAAGTTAAAAACAGATGAAAAGAAATTTCACTGTAACATAGTAACTTATACATAACTTATATATAGGTATAAAAACCACTCTAGTGGATTCTTATACCTACTTATAACTATTAAACTATTCTTTTTTTTTTCAAATATTGATATCTCATAAAATTATTACAATTATAGGAACTGTTATTGATCATACAAATAAGGTACAAATTAAATATTATTTTAGGCGTTCACTGACCCCTAGGAATCTCTACAGCACCTTATTTTATTAGTGTATTAAAAACATTTTAAATGGTGAGATGGTGACCCCAGAGACGATGGGGGGCAGATGTAGTTTCTGTGCTTGCGCCTTTAACATGATGACAGATTTAATAGGCCCATAACGCCCTGTAAGTAAACTATACCCTTGAGAAAAGTATGTAACCTTCTCTTTAGAACTACTATTTGATAACAAACAAGACTAAGGTGTTTATAGCATTGAATATAATAACATTTTATTCAGAAAGAAAAAGATTCGAAAAGGTAAAAATCGAAGTTAATTCCAGTAACAATGCGAAGTTACTCAACTTAGTTGACAATGACACTACTTACTAACGCGATGAGAAACTTGTAGTTTTAATACGGAGTCTCCTACATAGGTCGTTTCGTGCAATAAATGTATTCTTGTACATACCAATAACGCTGTGTTAAAGGGTTAATAACATATTGTACACTTTTTTTTGAAGATTCCTTAAACTTATTTTAAAATGTATTATGTAATGTATGGCAGAGTAGAAAGGATCTTTCAAGGTTTAAACTAAATTTATATGTACTTATAAAAATAGAAAAACTCCACGACTTCACACTCAAATAATGTCAATAAAAGATATTGAATTGTTTTAATCATTTTTTTTAAAAACACGTGAAGATAAAAACGTGATAAATTTTAGTAATCTTAAATATTTTATCTGATAAATTAATTGATGTTGCAATGTGTAAGTGAAGTTATTTTGGCCAATTTTTATTTCAGTGTTCGCGCATTGCTGCGCCTTGATGCCGGTATCCAAGCATTAATGGTTATTATCATTGCTACAGATTGTTTTAGTGTATGCACGTAGTTCTTAACACTTTTGAAGTAAAAAATGTTTTTTTAATGTTCTAGGATCCACAAAATAGCAATATGAAAGATGTTGACAGTGGGGGTCAATTGAATAATGGGTTTGATGCGGCACCCGAAAAAGTAGATCAGTCAGAAAGTGACATCGAATCTAAGAAACCAAAAGTAAGTTCAAATACACTCATGTTACGTTAGGATATAGAGAACAGATTTTTTCGCGAGCTTTATCATAATCAATTACCATAAAGCCAATCAAAATTGATTAATTAATAAAATAATGATAATGTATTATTATACGAAACTAATTGAATCAATAATATAGAGAGAGCTATTCAGTGCAGAACTAATCATAGCATAACATCCATCATTTTGTAACTGCATAAATGCTTAAAATTGCAGTATACTTTTACGGTCTGAATTTACATATTTTGATTATTACGATTAAAATTACGTTTTGAAGAACATTTTCTTGATATAGAGATGAATAACTTTTGTCATCTCAAAAGTGTATAAAATTACAACTTTAATGTTAAGAAATTTATCTTTTTATAGGGAAGAAATGCAGGAGCTACTACTGAACGTCCAAAATGGGATAACCAATTAGAATTCCTCATGTCATGCATCGCCACCTCGGTAGGTTTGGGCAACGTGTGGCGTTTCCCGTTTGTAGCCTATCAAAATGGTGGCGGAGCATTCCTTATACCCTATATCATTATTCTGCTAATCATAGGTAAATCTATGTATTACTTGGAAACTGTCCTCGGCCAATTTAGTAGCAGTAACTGTGTCAAAATATGGGCTCTGTCGCCTGCCATGAAAGGTATATACATTTTATGCGTATATCAATATTTTTTTTTGCCAGGTATACTATACGTTAATGATCGTAAATTTCTCAGGTACGGGTTACGTTCAAGCTTTGAGCGCTGCATACGTACTATCCTATTACGTTTCCATCATCGCCTTATGTTTCTTCTACTTGGCAATGAGTTTCCAATCGCCTTTGCCTTGGGCGCTATGTGATGCCTCATGGGCTAATTGTGTCCCGTCAGGCGAAGCCGTTAATATGAGCTCTATTCAAGGCAATCCAGTGAGCAGTGCCGAGTTATATTTCACGTAAGTAAATAACGAATAAAATATTAACAATCACCAAAAAATATTTGGTAGTGTCTTATAAAAAACGGATTGATGTAATCTGTAATCATATCAAATGTAACTGATAAATTGACTGTAATTGTATTGCACACTATTCGGCTACCATAAAGTTATTGATAAGTACTTGTCGTACAAGTATTTTGTCGTTTTGATTAGACTTTTGATTTTGACATTAATTTTGTAAGATCTCATAGATCGTACATAAGAATTTTTAACCGATTCCAATAAAGGAGAAGGTTCTCGATCCGGTTGTATTTTTTTTATATTTGCTTCTACAGAATTTCGTCATTTGCAAACCGATAAAAAGAAAACACGTTTTTTGAAATGAGACATTCGCAAGTGGATCCCAATTATTTTGAATCTCATTGGGTTCTGAACACATACCGATAATTGACATACTGGTAGACTTATGCCAAGCCCTGTTTGAATTTAATGGATTTGTAATGAGACGTAGCGTGACTATAAATAATTGTAAATTAAAACTAGATATTACCCGCAGCTTTACACACATTTGTTTCTTATTTTCCTAGCTGATTTTTTTTTGTATTATGATTACGCGTATATTTATTTTGTCATATAACATGTGTCAAAAAGTTATTATTGTAGATATTGAAGCTTGAAGAATTATACAAATTTGAAGTCGGTTTTGTATTTGGTTTAAAAAAGTTGAAACATTCTTGTGTAGATATGCTCATTGATTGCTAATCGACACAGGTATACACTATAGCGTATGCACACAAATCAGTCACGTCAACGTTAAATCGCTGACTTCGTCAGCGTTATCTACTTACGTGTTGTCTGTGAAGAGGGATTAGTAGAGACACTCAATTATTTTTCAACGGTCTGTACACAACTTAAATTGGACCGAAACGATCATAGATTTAAATTAATTAGGTACATCTGGCCTAAATTTGATTATATATGATGTGCGATTTCCGTCTCTATATATTTTTATATACGAGAAGGTGGCAAACGAGCATGCGATCGCCTAAGTGACCGCTACCCATAGACATCTGCAACAAGAATTTGCGAGTTGGGGATGCGTTGCCTACCTTAAGTAGATAGAGGAGGGTATAGACAGAAAAATGAAAATTTTCTTTTCCTGTCTCATCCCCTTATTCTGCTTACGTCAAAAAATATGAAAAGATTTCAACAATATTTACCTTGTATTACACACCCTTATATTATTTATTTTTATTTGTAGGCAAACAGTCTTACGTCAGTCGGATGGTATTGATGACGGTATTGGTAAGTATCTTTTTTTGCAATATATACATATATAATTCAGAACACTAAAGTAGAACCATATGAGAAATATCTCGCAGGTAGAATGCAAAATATTTGGTGAGAACAATATTATATAACTAGCTGATTTCCGCTACATTATTTGTGTATAATAATTACTTTTTTTAATGTGAGGAAATACCTCCGTATATCCGGCCCCGCGTGGGCAAGTAAGGATTATGTCGAACTCGTACCGACTAAAACCTAACAGTGTTCCTCCCACGCAAGTTGGCGGGGCTACGGGAACGCTTTTGCGTCCCCGCGCCCCGCTTGCGCCGCTGAGGCAGCTCCATCTCTGGGGAGGGCAAGCCTCCCCACTTCTCCAGAAAGGTGCACCGAAACTATAGGTGACGACTTCCCCTGAACCCGTCACCCGAAAGTCATGGAGGACAGAAGAGCAAGTGGCTTTCGGTGGTCAACCGCCTGCAGGCAAACCGCCTTCTGTTTCCCCTCGTACTCTAAACGCCGTCCTGAATCGCTCGCGCCAAATCTCATACACACGCAGGTTCTGCGCTGGTTCTACTTTCGAGTTCCGAACTATAAAAAGTTACACTAATATAAATATTTAATTTAATAATAAAACAGAAGTAATAAATCTCTAAAAAATTATAACACATTTTAGGCGGTTCTTTCATTTTTTTTTTAAAAGAACTGCTAAGTGTTGTGACGTCTTATTTTCCTTGAAATGTGTTTTAAAAAAGTACGTTATTCTATCCACAACAACATAAAATTTATTCTTTGCTTATCAGGTGTACCTCTATGGGACTTAACATTATGCCTGATGGCGTCATGGATAATAATATTCGTAATCGTAGCGAGAGGAGTTAAGAGCTCAGGCAAAGCTTCCTACTTCCTCGCTCTTTTTCCATATGTTGTTATGATTATTTTGCTTATTCGGTGAGTTTCACATTTTCCCGATATACTCTGTCTCACTCTCCTTCTTTCTTTCTACCTGTCATATTCAAAGTTATTACAATAAATAAATTGTTTCTATGTATGTAATACAACCAAACACAGTCTATGATAGCTTCGGTAATTTAAAATTGATAAAAATTAATAATAACAATTGTTATTATTTATTAATTTCAATACTTTTGTAAACACTTTAAAAATATAAATTCACTAATTTTATGTTTTAGTTCTGTCACTCTGCCTGGAGCCGCTAATGGAATTCTTTTTTTCGTTACACCAGATTGGAATAAGATTCTAGAGATCAAGGTATGTTTTCATTTTATTTTATTATCCTTATGTATCGATGTGATTTGATGTTGAGCAAAAGCTCAACCATATCTACTTAAAATGTATTTATTCAAAGATCAATGTAGAATAAAACTTTCCATTGTATATTAAACTTAGATCGTTTTAGGTTTGGTACGCAGCCGTCACTCAGGTGTTCTTCTCATTGTCAGTGTGCTCGGGTGCACTCATTATGTTTTCGTCGTACAATGGTTTCAGGCAGAATGTTTACAGGTACTTGACCAATTCCGTAATCGATAAAAAACGATTCGAAGTTTTACAATGTTTAATAGAATGTGAACCCAACGCACCGAATTGCGTACGCTTTGCTAGCCTCTAAGAAGAATTCTCTAGGTTTTAATAACACAAGTCTTATGGGCTGAGTCGTCAATTTGCTCCTTGTACAATTAAATCCGAGACTCTTTTATATGCTTTAAATTATGAAATTCCTTATTAATGATTTCATCTAATTTATATTCGTATTATTCGTGCAGGTCATTCGTACAGGTTCTTGTATTTTTTGTCAAGAATAAATTTGATGTTGTGACCCGAAATGTCCTTGACATTAAACATCACAAATAGATATAAAAGATAAGAATACATTTATAAATACATTATCTGTCTTACAGAGATTCTATGATCGTAACAACTTTGGATACGTTCACGAGTCTCATCTCGGGCATTACAATCTTCGGGGTACTCGGCAACCTGGCGTACGAGTTGAACTACGATGACGTGAGTCAGGTCATCGGTGCGGGAGGTACTAGTCTGGCGTTCATCTCTTACCCGGACGCTATTTCTAAGTCTCCAGTTGTGCCACAGGTAAGTAAAAATAACTGTATGATTTTGGACTATTTCTTTTGTAGATAACGTATCTCTCTTTCTCAAAACAAATATTATTCATCCGGTTAGGGTTAATGCCTTATCCTAGGTGAACGACGTAAAGCGACGCGACGCGGTAATACGCAACATGACGCGACCAATACAATGACACGCGCGACAACTACAGCGGAAATGTAGGACATAATCACAGAAAACAACTAACATTTTTACGATGTATAAATCGCGTCGAGTCACGTTTATCGCTCACATAAGCCAACGGGTAGAAGTGTTTGAAAGTATTCTGACTGACGTACGTAGCTTCATATTTTATTGATTCACTAGCTGTTAACCCCGACTTTGTCCGCGTGGAATTCAATATTCTTGTATCTATATGTAAATATATACATATCCCACCACCACCACCTCAGCCTATGATCGTCCACTGCTGGATATAGACCTCATGATAACATCAATGGGGGGAATGTTTTTCACCCATATATATGTATAAATATATACATATATATGGGTGAAAAACGTTCCGCGGAAACCGTACATTTTTCCAGGCCTGCGTGATGTTCCAGACTATAATCTATCTCTGTGCCAAATTTTGTCCAGATCTGTTCAGCTGGTGTGAAGTTACGTGGTGACAAACGTCCATCCAAACATTCGCATTTATAATATAATGAATTTTTTTACCCTCCGTATTTTTTTTGTATTAAATACTATCCTATATCCTTCCCAGTACCTTAAAGAATATTTGTATAAAGTTTAATAATTATCAGTTAAGTAAGTTTCACGAACACATCCCCCCCCCCCTTACACCCCTTAAACCCTTTTTTCACAATAAAATTTAGCATATTTCATTACCTAAGGTCAAATCTATCGTTTTACCAAATTACCAAAGCGTAACAGACAGACAGACAGAGCTACTTTGGTGTTTATAATATTAGTAGGGATTACGAAGAATGAAAAAGTAACTAACTTATATATTCAGTTCTTTTTTTAATGAAGTATAACCTAACCTAAATAAATAAAAAAATGAAATAAATAACCATTTTATTGCTAGAAAAAAAAAAACAAACACAACCTAACAAAGTGCATAACAAAAAAGAAACAGTTACCTTGAATTTAATTATTAATTATATTATTATTATCGACTTATAGATTTAAGGAGTCCGTAAAGAAATTTAAGTGAAATTAAGTTTCAGTTGAAATCACTGCCAAAATGTCACCTAAAATCTTAGGACGCCCT
>DWLR01001930.1:0-16719 GCA_018246295.1 Papilio alexanor hazarajatica
CAAGCGCTATCGCGCTGTTTGGGTATTTTCGTACATATATAGGGAAAGCGCGATCGCGCTGTTTGGGATTCTTCGACGGTTTTTTTTTTCAATACCGTCTGGGACTCAAACGGATATATACTTATATAAGGTATTTAATATAAGTTCAAATGTTACATATTGATTTGTTTCAACAGCACAGAAGATGTAAGCAGCCCAGTCATAGCTTATACAAATTATATATAAGATTAACACAACACAAAAAACTATAACTATAAAATATTATAATCTTATATAATTTCGTTTTTGCTCATTTATGTGACAAATTAATGGAACTCCTTCACGTATTTTTGATAACTGCGCACTATATGACTGTTTGTTTCCAAATTAAACAAATAAAAAATACACAGGCAAAATAATTTATCAAAAGAAATTGATCCAAAGAACATTTACGAGGATTCTATCTTAGTCAACTCACCGATCCTGCTTCCATCTCAACCACCACTGGTGAATATCGTCATCGGAGTTCACGAACAAGGCCTTCCAGGGTCTCGTCACGAATATCTTCTGGAAGAAGACCTCGCTCATGTACAGCACGGTGACGATGGCCAGCAGACCGATGATCTTCAGCGCGATGTACAGATACTGGTAGGGTTTGGACTCCACCGTGTGCGCGGAGGACTGAGTTATGTGCGGTGGAAGCGCGAAGATTACGAATACCTGACAAACAGGATGATAGTTACTTCCCTAACCAGTTTTTTCGTACCGTTTGATTATCAACGTTTTCTGTATTAACTGTTGAGCTATTGGCCCAACAAATTCTTTTCTATCCAAAAGATCATAAACTTTGTTTTGTGAGAACAGTACGAGTTGAATTGGATAAAATGCCAAGTTTTAAGATATTTACAATGTTCATTTCTGTATTATCTACAGACACTAGAGAAGTGGTACCTCTAACCGCCCATCACCTCTGTCGAAATTAAGACAAAAAAAAACACAGTAAAGAGGTTATATCATTTACTCATTTATATTAATATAGTTAAACAAACAAATAAATAAAATATAAAGCTTTTAAGTTTAGCAGGAATGGGAAAAAACGGAAGAGTTTTTTTGAACGCGCACAACTCGAAAATTACCAATGGAATTTGGCAGCACAGTAATTGAGGAAGATAATAGGGTATTCCGCATCGCGCTACGAAGCTTACGAAACCACAGGGGCTCAGCTAACATAAAATTATCCCCAAAAACGAAATTCCATTTTAAAACAATAAAAAGTACAAAATAATGAAACCGGCGCCAACAACAATAGCATAAAAAATAACATAAGGAAGAAATAAAAGAGAATGAATACTAGATCCTTGTCAAACAGCTATAAGAACATTATAATATAGCAAATTTCAGTATAAAGTAAAACAATAAAAATATTACACAATTACTTACCAGCGTATACCAGAAAGATACAAGCGGTATAAAGCTGTAGAACTGGTACGGTCTATTCATTGTCAAACAGAGCACCACCGTCAGGAAGTTGAGTCGAAAGATGACCTTAAAATATCTGACCAGACCAGTGTCTCCCGTCTTCCAAGCGTAGTAAAAGTGGCCGTAGCCGGTGAGAAACAGGTAGGCTGAGACCAAAGCCCGGACCAGCATGTAAATAGGGAGGACTTTGCTCGCTCCTGTCACTTGGTATACTAAGATCACGAGCTGCATCCAACCCTTCCATTCATCTGTTTGATTTCTGTGCAGCACTCTGAAACGTGGAATAATTAAAGTATGTATGTTAATAACTTTTAAAATAGTTAAGTTGTTAAACTTAGTTAAGCCATATTGTTGATTTAACACAGTGGGTAATGTCAATAAAATATATGTAGAAATATCTAAGTTTATGTTACAAATACCTATTCCTATAATACCGAAATATATCAAAATTTAATACAAAAAGTAAATCTTCATTCTTCTAAATTATGAGTTGCATAGTGCTGCCTGAAATTATGGTAAAATTAATTCAGAAATATTAACTACCGGTTATAAAAAAAAACTAGAAGCAACACTTGACTGTCTGCTAATGGAATGTTGTTTGTATAGCAAGTAGTTTTAGAAATGAAACGACATACAGCGACAATAAGACAAAGACCCGTGCCGCGTGGCTAAAAAGTACTTTAATTTTTGTTCAATTTTAGCTACATACAATAATAGATAAAACAAAACTTAGTTCCGCCATACGCACCTACTTGATCTAGAATCGTCAGTAAAGAATAGTCCCAAAGCGAACACATATCCAACGGGCAGCCAGAAACTCCACTCCGAGTAGTACTTATTCTCCTTCATAAAGAAATTGGTCCTATCGCAGAGGTAGAAGTATGCCATGATCATCCCGAGCTTGGCTAAAGCCACAACAGGTGATGGGGGCTGGACTGTGGTCTTCTGGTTGACGAGGGTATAGCCCTCCATCTTCTGCCGTATGCTCTGCGACCAGCGCCAAACAAACTTCAAACTGGCTAGGACTGCGCTAGAAGAAGGAATGTTTCGTCACATTATAACGATATATATAGGACATTTTTCCACATGGTGATAAGTTACAGATAAATAGCTTAAATTTTTGACAATGTAGTAGATGGTGTCAAATAAAAAAACAGTTCGTATGGCTGTTAAGTGACATCTGCTACTGATAAATGAAGAAATAAGAAATGGAGTAGGGAGAGAAAGAAGGACACATTAGAGAAAGATTAGATTTTTTATAGGTGACAAACAAGCAAGTGGTTCACATGGTATGAAGCGGCCGCTACCCATAGGCGTGGCAACAAGCCACTGAGTTGCAAATGCATTGCCTACCTTTAGTAGGCTCCTCTTCCTCTTCCCATATTTTCCTTATTAGAAAAAGATGGGAAGGACACTTAACTCGTCAAAATACTTGAAATGAACAAAGCGTGTAGTAACATCTCACCAGAGCAGGAACAGCGCGAAGGTTAGCATCTGCAGCTGGGTGTAGGGCTCCGGCTGGGCGCAGCACGAGCCGTCGTTGAAGTTCATGTGGTCGTTACAGAACATATTGAGCAGGATCTGCGCGCAGTGCCGCAGCGCCGTGCGAGTTAAAGCTTCGCCCCCCGCAGACCCCGCGGCCACCAGCCGCGCAGCACCCCACAAGCGGGCCTCGCTATGACGCAAGATCTACGTACAAATATAACGGACTTATCTATTGAGGAATCGGGGCAAAGAAGTAAGCAGTTCACCTGATGTTAAGTGTCATCCACACAATCAGTTGAGATTTGCCAGCATTAATGTTGGATAGAGAAGAAATATAGAAAAGGAAAACATACATATTAGGCTACAGCAACATACCTAAAAAAATTTCAAAGCATATTCACGCCAGTCTTCTGCAAGGTTGTGGGCCCTGGTCAAGCTGGTTCTACCAATCGCTACCATTACTGGAATTTAGCAATATCTTAATATGATATCAGCATCATATTTAAGTGTTTAACTTAACTCACCTCTATTGCAGCACTGTTGTATGCATCAATATCTCGATTACTAATCTTCACATCATCCTTTATAAGTGTCGTATCCACTGACTCCAACAATTTCCACAGCACTTGCGTACCGCGCGCCGCTAACGCGTCTATAGGCTGAACTAACTGTGTGAGGTTCCTTTTATACTCTTCCAATATTGCATCAGTTGTGTTACGGTTCTTCACTAGCTGGAGACCAGTACTGGCCACTATCACTGATGGTGGTTGGTCTAAGCGCTGCCTAAGGAAAAGAAAAAAGGTTAATGATACTTTTTACGGTCAAAGGCTGAGCATTTTACTAGTTTGTATTGATTACATGCAATTACTTCTTTTTATTACTTATTAGTTATACATGTGTAGTTATACTCTTCAACTGTCTTACTGCTCATGGAAAAAAGAATGTTGTGTTGTAGTAAAGGACCGTATACACTTACCAAGCACGAAACTGATCGACCATAGTCTTGGAGACATTGTTGCTCCATATAAAAGTGACATAGAGTTTCAGCTTGTTATCCACATATGTATAGTTTGGCATGCGATGATCTATCATTGAGGAGGATGAGTCTAAATCAGACCTTGTCTTGAGGACACCTGTCAATAAATAACAAATTATATTTAATTATATTGTTATATTTAATTAATGCATAAAACGGTGTTCGAAAACACACACAACAGCACAAACCTTTGTGCTGCTATTCAAAAATGTGTTTTCCACAACCGTTGTCCTCGAAGTTGTTATTAAGTCGCTCTATAAATTAGGTTATGATAATTGTCATGACAAAAGCTATTGTAGATACAGAATTTAAACCACAACAATTGACATAGGCTAGAACCTAGAAATGGCAGTTAATTATAAACCCTACTAGGGACAATAAATATCAAATCATATCCTTAATTTTCCTGTCAATATTTGAGCCTTAAATGAAACAATTAACTTTTTAAGATAACTACACTACATATTTCTTATCATAAAAGCTTTAACTTTAATGATAAGAAATATGTACTCATAGATATGTGCAATCTATAAATTTTAACTCACCTATAAAATACTCGTACAGTTGTTCAAGTCGTGAGTCGCCGATAAACGCAAAACTGTTGTATTTGCCCCAGAATGCTAAGTACCTCAGGCATCGTCTTGCATCTCTGTAGTAATAGTACATTACATTAATATATATATAGACTATAAACCCAAGGTCACCCATGTAAAGGAATGCTTTTTATAGAAGTGAAGTTAAAGTGACTCATCTGATACTAAGTGACCATAACCATAGACATCTGAGACAAGCTAATGAGTTGAAGATCTCTTAAGGTTTTAACAAAAACAAAACCTACCTACTATATTTGTATGAAACACAAAAATTCATTTACATATCAGTTGCCATGGTCATGTTGTCAATAACAACTTTTTGACACATGTTATCTATTATCAAAATAAATATAAGCAGAATAAAATTATAAAAAAAAATCAGCAAGGAAAATAAGAAACAAACAAGTGCAAATCCAAGCTATATCTCATTACAAATCCATTAAATATTGTAAGAACAGTGCTTATTTTAAGTCTACCAATATGTAAATTTTTGGCATCTTCAGAACCCAATTTTCAATGATATTCAAAATAAATAGGACCTTGCAAATGTCCCCAATATTTTTTTAAAGTGACTAAATAAATGACGAAGATCTGTGGTAATAAAAATAAGAAAATACAATGTAATTGAGGGCCTCCTCCATTTTTTTAAGTCTGTTAAAAAGGATATTTCCTTTTCCTATCCATCCATCCATCCATCCACTTTATCCCATCCTTTCCTTATTAGAAAAGGATGGGAAGGGGACATCTTCAAGATATAAGATATAGAATATGTAAGATACTTATGATGTAGAAGGTATAAATAATATTTGTTATATATTTAAAATTTAAAACATGATTAACTCATAGATTCATAAGAAACATAAACAACTGAATGTTTTGCCTGTTTGTAAATGTTCTAAATACAAAATAACATAGTTATAACAATGCTTGTGGTGTGTCCAAAAATTAGCAGCCTCATCAAGTCCAATTATAGTAAATTGACATTAATTAAATAAGTACACTCTAATAGGCATTGATATAAGTAAAGTAACAAACAGTTTTGTTTATTGGTTGACATTTGTAGACTAGCTTCTTCTGTGGTAGATTATAATTTGGGGGGGCTTGATACCCATTTGGAGGGTCTTAAGCCTTATGTGGGGCACATGTGGAAGGAGCTTGACCCACCTGAGATAAAGTGAGTCTTCCTAGTTTAAATTAGAATGAGGTGGTGTAACATTTAATATTTAAGAAATTCAGTTGAAGATTTTCCCCCCTAAGCCCCCTCTATAATGGATCCCTGAATCTATTAATGAGCCTTGCAGCAGTTGTTATACACATTAGTGTTGTTTTGTAAGAATTGATTGAACATCTATCAGAAAACCTTTGTCTCCAACAAAATTTATTATTGGTGATTATACCTCTATATGACTCAAATATGTAAAAGCATTCATGATCTATGTTTCCCAATTTTAATAGTAAGAAAAACAAACAACCTATAGAAACTGCATCAGATGCGGATACAGGATTGCATGACTCTACTGAGGGTAAGTTTTAGCAAGGCAAAAACTAATATGCACTAAACATTTTAAAAAGCTCAAATCAGAACAATGTCATGTTATGCTGGCCAAGACATTTAATAAGAATAATAATTATTGAGTTTGCTTTACAATTTGTCGAAGAAAGATTTTAATGATTTTGGGGAGGGCACTGAACTCCTCAACCCCTAGATCCGCTAATGAACTGAACGGCGATGACGATTTCTTTGCACTAATTACTAGAATATATGATTAAGTGAACTGAATTCAACTTACGTTTTAGAATATTTATGCAACATACATCCATAGGGTTGCCACTCATGGTCACCTTTGTAACGGCCTGAAGTTAGTAACCACGTACAGGAGTCGGGTCCTGAAAATAGCAAACTTTGTGAAATAATAGCCTTACAAGGTAACTTTACCACAAATAAAAAGACAACATAATGAATAATCATTATATATCATGATAACATGGACCTAATAATATATCAATAGCTTTTTCTACAGTTTTATAGAATTTGTTATGCAATAAATGACACAAAGTTGTTTCAGATAATTTATAATGGCTTGTTACACTGCAACCCCATTATTTGAAAAGAACTGGGAGGTTACAAGTTTAATAATCATTAAGTTGAATTTGAAGCTAACTATAGTAATAAATGTTGTATTTTGCAAATACTTGTCATAAATTTTACACAATGGTTTAGTTTTAATTTCTCATATTATTACCTTTTTCACATTTTTATTAAAAACATGATTACAATAATTGTCATTATTGGATTAAATTTAACAGAAAAAAAAAAACATTTTCCATTGTCTCCTTTTAAAAAACAACTGAGATTTCAACTTGGAAGAATTTGCTATATAGGCTTTACCAGTGATTTAATAGATACTCATCGCTTATCACTTAACTCCACAATTGATTAAAAACTTACCGTACCGTAGATGTAAAATACCGTGGTAACCAATAAAACCTAGCACAAGCACAAATGCCAGCAATTTCGCATTTTCGACATTTAATTGTTCAATAAACCACTCTGCTGATGTTTTCTTTGGATAAGAAACCATAGCGAAGATTAATTGATAATAACCCAGACATCAACAAAATGTTCAGTTCGCTGTATTTAAACAGAATTAATAACTAAAATATCATATCCCTTAACTTAAATATTTTAAGTAACATTGAAACTGTGAAATGCTATAAACTCGATTCATAATATTTTAAATGATAATAACTAGCTTTTTATTTTATTACAAAAGTGACAGGCACGATGCTGCCATAAAAAAATTTTAATTACCCTATTATGAAACATTTTTGTCAACTATTTCATGTATTAAATCCTCCATTCCTAACGTAATTAATCAAGAACATGCGCGTATCACACGTCTCTTATTTCAATATTTAATCAATCTTTTTCATAAGGAAACCGAAAATATTTAATTTTAATGGTTTTATTAAGGTTTAATTAAAGGTTTTAATTTTAACGAGTTACCTGTAAATCATACTGATCGGCAATCAGTAAGTGATAATTATCTAGTACTAGATCTTGTGAAATGATAATTAAAATCAAACTGCAGAAACCCAACTCGTTCAACCCATTTAACTAGGTTAACCGAACTACTTAGGGTACTGTAGATTATTATCATCATCACAGTATACAGTACTCCGCTTTTAGCATCCAGCAACTTCCTGCTTATGAGGTCATCGGTAAATCTGTAAAAATATAACCCTACGCTTCTAATCCGTATCTTCCATTTCAATATTTTCCTGCTCCATCGCTAGTTCGAGAGATGTGATCGGCCTATTGGCACTTCAACCTGTTGACTTAGACAGACAGTACTGTAGATAATAATGTAATTAGAAGGTAATGCTTACTTTCGACCGTATTCCACTTAACAACTGGTGGGATAGAGGTCAAGCGTTAGCTTGGTCATCATAAAAAAGGTCGGGCTGCGCTTCCGAACACTTTTCTTAATTATGGAACTATACATGGGTGCTAATTATACTCGTTGTGAGTGCATGGATCCTAAATGCACTGGGGAGTTACTACTACTGACCTTCACGAATACAAGAAAATTAAAATCCCAAAATTACAAGCAAAAAAATTTATTTAAATAAAATCTAAATAAAATTCCCCAAAAGTAACTGGCCGAGCGCCTCACATGCCTCTCCCTCGCATATAAAACTGCTGACACAAAACGCATTCGCACTTACAGGGTCCCTACAGTACACCCCCCAAATTTTTACAAAAATTTCAAAAGAAATACTTATCCTTAAAAATACAAAACTTATTCTAAAATTACATTAATTTTTACAATATTAAATGAACAGACAATATAATAGACAGGAATATGTTTTTAGGAGTAATAACTACCGTATCATCTTATTTAAGTTTTATATATTAATAAAGGTTATTGAAAGTCTCACTAGGTTCCATCTGAGAACAATGCTGTAACTTCACTATCTCTTCATTCTGATTTATTTATTATTATCGGTCGATTATCTATTCTCTTTAAAAAAATTACTGAAATCGGGACAATTTCTGTTTACGTAGTGATCGTTTTTCTACTTGTCAGTTTTTTTTTTTATTCTTCTGCGTCGGTAGAAAAAGTTATTTGGTGGTTGGTTGCAGTTGGTTGATGATTGCTAAACTTAGTTCATGTTATTATTTTGTTAAGGTGGTATAGCAACCCTCTTTTCTTTTCACGAAAGTTCGTTTCAAGTCAAGTTTTTGATTATAATTATATACTCTTTGGTCTCAACTGGAATAATGGCGGCTATGTCCCCGTCGGAGGTACGTAAAATTCTACAAACTGTTACCGCCTACGCAGGTTATTGCTTAGTTATGAAAGGCCAATAATTATTGACATGTTAATTAAGTTTTCTTTCCTTTAATATCTACTAAATTCATAATAATTTTGTTTTGCCACAGCTGTTTTGACAGATCCATCACAAGATTTCTTTCAGACTCCTATTATTTTACTTATGTAGAAATATGTATCGTATCAAGTAGTTTTATTTATACAATTGGTTGAAATGACATGGGTCGATCAGGATAATATTTTTTAATTTATTTTTCTAGCGGAGACTACAGAAAGAGCTTATGGCTCTTATGAAAGAACCTCCTGCAGGCGTAACAGTCGACGGAGACCAGGCTAGTCAAAATCTAACACTGTATGTATTTTTTTTTTCTTTCATTATTTTTATTACTATACAATTCAAGTTAATGTAAAATGTATACACATCTATTGTTGATTTAGTTATTGTTTACTTTATAAAAAGCTGTGACTCAAGCAGTGATTAAAAACAGATAAGACTGAAAATATTCTTTAAGCTTGCTTTATAATAAATATGTCATCTATATATTGTGGTATATACCTTTCACCCATAGGGGTTGTTGCAGGTAATTAATTTCCATTCTATACAATCTTGCCAAACATACTATATCAGCAAAATTGATTTGTTACTTACGTTTTTATTTATCCATTTTTTCATACTTAATAATAAATAAGAAGTTTTCATTGAATAACAGTTTGGCAAGTTTTTTCAGAAACCAGGTCTTACTCTGGAAAACTATAAAGTAAATATTTTCAAACGTAGAAAATATTATGTTATAAACACTCAAGAGTGTTGTGAAAAGACTAAAGTTGTTAAAATTATAAATTTTGTTGAAGATGGACAATTCACATGGAAGGAGTTCCGGGTACACTATATGAAGGAGAAAAATTTGTACTTCAGTTTAAATTCACAAACAAATATCCATTTGATTCTCCGGAGGTGAGTTTTTACACCAATTCAAAAGTTTCCTGTCATGTTACTTGTATTATTTTTTAAGAGGGGCCTTTGATTATGTTTATTTGCTAGTATAATTCTTAAGCAATTTGCAGAAAAAGGAGTATTGTAGCACAGACTATTGTATGTTATATTTTTAACAAAATGAAATTGTCTTGTGCTCTATGGCACACAGAATATTTTTCATATTTGCCTTGTTAATATATTTTTGAGAGTTTCACAATAATAATATAGAGTAATGCACAAAATTATCTTTACATAATAATTAGGAATTATTCACAACTATATAAATAAATTAAAATATTTACTGCACCTTACAAGGTTATATCACATTGAATAAATGTTAGAGATAGGCTAATAATAAAGTTACCACTGTCAGTTCTCTCATTCATTGAACTTTATTTTTTTCTTTTGTTTGAAAAATATTACTCTAGTCTCCTTCCATTAGCTGAAAACTGTATTGATCGGCCATCCACACATTGAAATTTGAATGTCATTATGAGAGTTTGTGTACTAGAGTGAATTTTATGCATTTTCTTTAATTCATTTATTTGTTTTATTTTTTCTTTACCAATAATGACAGCTTGAAATAATGACTGCATGCATAAACAAGAGATTGATCAGTTTGAAGACTATCAAATCAAATAAGCTATTTTTAACAAACTATAAGCATCTCTTGTTTATTTTGTTCACACCTGGTTACCACAGTTTGCATTAAAGAGAACCAATAGTCTTATCTGTTTGTTCAAGCCCATTTAGGAAAAAAATCCTGACTGAATTATCAGAATAACTTCTTGAGGAAATCAAATCAATCTTCCAGAAAATCATTACTAGCTGTGCTGATCTGTCTCAACTGATCTGATGACTGAAGATGAAGTTAGATCACTTAGCATTTTTTTCTTTCTACTTATGCCCTAAGGATTTTAGCGTTATCGCTTACATTCTTCTTTAAAAATTGGGTTTTTTAATTGCAAAAAGATTTTTTAAAATCTTATTGATAATTCCTGATGTTATAGTATTAAAACAGAATCTACCACTTTATTTTATTATAGTTACTGGTTTGAGTTTACTCAAATTTTGTCTACAGTCCACTGTTATGTAGGTGTTTATGGAGAGTTCAGGGCAATGTCCTCCCTTAGCGGTTTTCGCATCACCACACCCTGAATTTAATATGTAAATTTACACTTTGGGAGTATTTATAAATTAGCTGTTGATAATTATTCAAGTAAACCCATAATTGTCATTTTGAGATACAGATAACTAACTATGATTAGATAAAAATATTGGATTACTTCAATAAAAGTTGAATTAGGATAAATAACAAACTCTAACATTTAACTGTAACAGAAACCAACTAAGATAGATCAATACAAACCTAATCTTCAGAAAGAGTTCTTGAACAACTTACTTCCAATCAGACTGAGATCTGAAAATGTGGTGAGACTTAAATACCTGTAGGATCTGTAACATACAAAATGTATAAACATGACTATACTCATAGCTTCTAAATCAAATGTTAATTTTATAGTAGTATTAGTATAGTAGATTTAATAATAACTCGTTGACAAGGAGGACTTGTTGGGAAGGAGGATTCGACGAGGAAGGGGATAGGTAAGAGAAGGTAATGTTCGTTTTTCTATCTATCCCCTTCTCTGTCTATTAAACGTAGGCAACGCATCTGCAACTCGCAAATGCTTGTTGCAAATGTCTATGGGTAGTGGTCACTTAGGAGACTACTTGCTCGTTTGCCACCTTTTTGTATAAAAAAAAAACCTTAGGAACCAACAAGTTTTTCCCTCAGTCTCGTTAACTGGCCAATTATATGATTTCCTTGATAAAATTATCTTAATTGAATGTTTTTGTTTTACTAAAATGCATTTTAATTTAGCAGTTGCTAGCTCCATTCGATTTTGAACATTTTTTTTTTGTTCCAAAGATTAATTTTGAATGATTTTAAAATGCAAGTAATAAGGATCTACATAAAAGTGTTCAAACTAGCGCCGCGATAGCCAAGGTGTTACAACCACTGAATGACGTTGACTTTAGTAACCAATAACTAGCTCCCTTATTCCTATCTCATATTTAACTATTTCACAATGGTGTTGTAGCGCTGTGATATACATCAGCAATTAACATGGCTATAAATAGAATGGATGCGGTCACCGATTCACAGTACTAATTGTTATACTGATATACTAAGGAACAAATTAATTTATGTTTATTGTTTCCACGGCGTTACGTAGAGATATTTATTTAGCACTTGATGTTCTCCCTGAAATAACAATAACCTATCAGTGCGATAGGACTTCTTTTTCATACTCTTGTCGTTTATCATGTATACGAAAGAATCTAAGACATGTAAAAAATGCACTTTAGTATTTATTAGAAACGCACCTGCATTTCTCTTATCGATCACTTGTTAATTGGTTTTTTTTTTCTTTCATAAACTAATAGTCATTTTATGATAGAAAATACTAATGTACGATGATTGAAAAAATAAAAGTTTTTATTGAAATGATACAAAATGTCCCTACAGAAGAGTAAAATAGGACGGGTCTATCACGTGCAATGTTCCCCGGCTAAAATGATTTGTATTTGTGTCAATTGCTCTCGTCTCCGTCATAATTAAAACTGTAGAGATACAATATATCTATTTAGTGTGTCCTTATATTCTAGATTTGATTGTATCGATGTGTTTACATTGTGATTTAATGGTTCACTAGCCCTTCAGTACTTGGGGGCTACATTACTGAAGCTCCATGACTAACGCGAATTTTGAATCAGGACAGGATTTTCAATCTGACGATCTTCTGTTCCAGAAAGGAAAAGACATTGGATCTTAATTTATGTTTAAAGAATCGATTAACTTTTGTCACTTCGTACAACGAACCTTGGTACAAAACTTCTATCTTTACAAATCAACAGGACGTGTAAGACGGCTGACTTAGGCTTAAGCGGATTTGAATGTGGGTAAATGTTTGTCAGGTATATCAGATTTCTCGTTTACAATATTTTTAAATTGTCTATTCGACGCGTTGTTGATTACATTTCATTTGTCAGGGCGTTGAACTAAAAACCCAAACGTCAGATTCGAGTAATCCGCGGATGTGAGATGAGTTCATTCAATTTACGACAGTTGAAAGATTAAAACTGGCTCAGTGATATGATAATGAGCAGTGTGCAATTTGAACATATGCTAAGCATAACTACATGGTCGATGCCTTCATTACTTCGTCTTAACGTGATTGTAAACGGTGTTATTTATAAATACTTTAAATATTAGGTTAGGTGAGGTTAGGTTGTACACATTAGCTTGTAGCAATTACCGCGTACTAGCTGGTTGAGAGTCGTAATAGAGATCTGATCAGTTTCTCTTAAAGAGCAATTACAGTACAAATAACATCAGGGTTAAAAATGACCCAGCGTCAAGTATGGCCTAAGCGTCTAGCCATTGTATAACATCTGTCTGTAAAATGTGATTCTCGGAATGGCTTGTTGGCCCATTAGTATTCTGGAGAGTTCTAAATTCGATTTTATTACAACGCTATTGGTTAAAGTTATAAAATATCCAAGTATTTAATCAACTAAAAACAGCTTTATGTATAAGAAAAATTTTAATTTTTTCAAAGCTTTCGATGGCGAAATCTCTTTGGATGTCGTAACGACTATTATACGTGTTTTATCTAATTGATTACTAATACATTTTAATCATGAATACCGAGAAACCAAGATTACTATCTATGATATCTACTTTCCTAAGAGTAATATTTTCCTATCACATTCTATATAAATTATTTATTGAAAATTAAAATGAAACAGATAAACACCCACTCGCGTTTCTAACTCAGAGAAGTAGGTTACACTCACATTGCCATTCATTTTCGCAGCATAAATTTATCCAGTAAATTTTTATTAATATTTGCATATGATGAATTTGATATAGAGGAAAGACCAAAATGTTTGGGGTTGCAGGTGACATTCGTAGGCAACAACATCCCGGTGCACCCGCACGTGTACTCCAATGGGCACATCTGCCTGTCCATTCTCACCGACGACTGGTCGCCGGCGCTCTCCGTGCAGTCCGTCTGTCTGTCCATCGTCTCCATGCTCAGCAGTTGCAAGGAAAAGGTAAACAACGCAGGCAACTTGGGCGGGGGACACATCATTCTCAAATTATATTTGCTTATATGTATCCTAACATTTGTGATCTGTAAAAAAGATGTATCATATACATGGATATAAATATCTCTGCTAAGAGACTGTGGCCTTTGGATAACAACTTGATGTCACAATTGTAAATCGCACATCAAATTCAATTCACGTCAATGCGTGACGGTACCGAGACGGTAGTATTTTAATTGTCGAGGAAAACGTATACTTGTATGATAATTGTACATTGCAAAGCTGCTCACTCAGCTCTTGAGCTGATTTACATCCATTTACTCTTTGGAGTAAATTGATACATTGCTCATCTATTACGTTTTGAAATAAGTAGAACGTTTCCGAAAAATCCACCTGCTTCATGATGCGATTTAATGTCTTTTTTTCTTCTTCACTATAACTGCTACAAATGGTTAATGATAACAACAATCGAGCATAACATCACTAGATTGTGTGCTTGTTCTCCATATTCATTAGTTTAAAAAAATTATGAACTTGTATGTTCGAGTTAATTCGAGTGCACTAAACATTCCAAACTGTGTATTTCATGCTGCTTATATTTTTCACACTCAAATATAATTGAAAATTAAAAATATGAAAGTGTAAGCAAAGAAAAAAGTATTTTTATTGGTATTTATTATTGACATGAGATTGTAATCACTTATTTATTCAACAATAATATATTTTATTTCCTTCCCTTTTTCCATGTAATAAAAAAGAGCACTATATCGAAATTCCCCACCAAAAGAATTCAGGGGCAGTAACAAGTTTTTTTCCAAGACAATGTTCTAAATTGTGATTTTTTTTAAATAAAACAATATTTTGGCTGGTTTTCTGAAAAAGAAAACTAAGTTAAACAACAAAACAAGATATTTTTTTATATTGTTTTTTTATCATAAGAGAAATATTAAATGTAACTAAAACTTAAATTTCTCTTTCTTTTACAGAAACGACCGCCTGACAATTCGTTTTACGTTAAAACCTGCAGTAAAAATCCTAAGAAAACGAAATGGTGGTATCATGGTATGTGTCTGATTACAATAATTTGTTGGTTTTTTTTGTATTATCTTATAAACGGTAATAACAATAATTATAGTATATTGCTTGGTCGGCAGACTTAAACAATTGTTTTCGACAGACCCTCCTAATCCATCCCTTTCTGCCAAAGTTTCAGTACTGTACTGTTCAAGGATTTTGTTCTAAACTTTTAACTTTATTCAAATATTTGTACAAATATTTTTATTTACTTTTTATCTTTTGGTAGCGTAGTCGCGTGTTGATCCCTAACTTAAACGTCTTACAAATTAAGTTGGGGAGGTTGATCCTTAGCCATATAAATAATTTCGTTTTCGATTCTTTCGTACAAAAATCTTGGACCTTTGTGCATTGTATATCCCAGTCGCTCATTCCTCGCACTTAAACTTGTAAAGGAACATACAATGCCCATTTAAAATCGATTATAATGTTGCGATCTCTGACTAACCCCTTTAGGTGTTAATTTATAAAACTAACTGTATATTTAACAAAGTGTTTCATCGTACATTAGAACAATGCATTGCCTTGTGTCTTATCTAATCGTGGCCGGCAAACAAAATCTTATCTCGTGATTTAAAATCTATAATTTATTTGATTTATCACTCTCGATCCCTTGCAGTACGTGTCTACGCTCTTGAAATGTTACTATCAGCGTAGTAAGTACCTGGAGTGACTACTCCAGCCTTACTCTAGCCTTAATATGTCTAGAGGGCTATTATTTTACATTAAATGATGAACTTGACCACAATTCCATCTGATAAGTGGTGATGCGGTCAAAAGATGGTACACACTAGTTTAACAATACGCTATTCACTATTTTTTCAAGGTAATCAAACACTGGCGTGTAATAACTTGAATACCTTAAATTATGTTTAACTTGTCCCACTCCATTCCTCTGATAAAATGTCGGATGGCGTTCAACTGGATGACGGTACTTATTTCAAAATACGAGAGTAAAATATATTATGACTCAGGTTAGATAACTTTTTAATATGTCCCATCTTATAATGAGACGATTGTTGGCCATTTTGCATTTACCCTTCTTTATTTTTCTACCTACGTGCATAATTTAAAGTTCCCCGGATTTGTGTACAAAGAACCTTCCGCGATGTTGCCATGTATAAGCCTCTGGTGCTAAGCGGATTTAAAGGGCTTGTCTCTAACAGTGATTGATTATGCGATTATCGTATTATATTCATTGTCAGCTTTTTTATTACAACGACGAGCTAACGTAATGGCTTGTAACTATAAACAACTATTTAATTTTTAATAAAAATTCTTTATTTTAAAAACAATCAAGCTTTAATTGAAATGTAGAAAATTATTTCTTAAAATTGTTGAAATTAAATTACAAAAATTTCGTAACCAAAACAGAAGAAATATTATAAAAACCAAAGACAATTAAAAAAAATGGTAAAAGGGAAGAGGCTCAGCTGATGGTGTTCTGATGTTACTTGTTTGTAACACTTATATTTTTTCTCATACTAACAATTATGGGCAATTAAATGTATGAAGCATGCGTAGATGTATGAATGTAGGAGACGCGAGAAAGGTGTGCCCAGGATCGTGCCACGTGAAAATCTGTTATATCTGCCTACCCCTCTGGGCATGATATATATATATATATATATATATATATATATA
>DWLR01001931.1:0-16716 GCA_018246295.1 Papilio alexanor hazarajatica
CAACACCAGAGGAACTGCAGATGCGTTGCCGGCCTTTAAGGAGGAAGTACACTCTCTTCTTGAAGGCCCTAAGTCGTTTCCGTTTGGAAATACCGCTGAGGGCAGATCATTCCACAACGCGGCTGTGCGAGGCAGGAAGTTCCGCGAAAACCGCATGGTTGTTGATTGCCACCTATCAAGGTGGTGTGGATGGTAGCTGGAGCTCTATCGTGTTGTACGGTAACAAAACTCTATATTATTAGTAAAACAGATAACGAGAAAACAAATGTAAGAAACAAACCTAGTTGCAAAATGGAATGGAATATAGTTACATAGCTTAAAAAGTCAGAAGACTGACTTTTTAAGCTGACTCAGTAGAAGGATAATGTTTTTCGCGCGTATGTATATATGTTATTGTATTGTAGATGTATGTATTATATTGGTCTACGATATTTTTTTTGCTCTCCTTGCGTGGTTTGGCTACAATGTTTATTTAATTCATTATTTATTTTATAATAATTTATAACTTGTAATTTACAGTTATGCTTAAAAACATTTTTTTATACTAAACAGGTACGAATTAATTAAAATATAGTAAAATTTAATCAACTGATTAAATACTAAGGGTAATTTGATATTGTGAGGTGTAATGATAGGGCAAACAGTAAGTCAGTTTATTTATTTTTTAATTAACTACTACTCGTTACAATAAAAACAATCCAGTACTATTGAATTAATAACTAAGTCAATGTACTCGTATGGTATAGAGTTCGGAATACTTCCTGAACATTAGACGTAGTGGTTACGGAAAGTTTTCCACTGTAAACTTAATATGCAATAAAAAAATTACTGCAACTTTGCGATTATGTGAACATATAAAACAGAAAAAAATATTTATTCCGATAATCTATTGAACGGGATGAAAATTTTGCTTCTGCGCTCAAGGTAGGTGTAGGTAGGTGTTTAAGAAGCTTTCCGAACCATAAATAAAACTTAAGACTCAATATTTTACCTATTTTCAAATCCTGTCTCTACCGACCGTGGACATAACTACTAATGAGTTTTACCATGTATACTGTACTCCTATAGCTTACGTCATTGTAACATAGCCCCGGTGTGCCGCATGAGATTTCGCTTTAACGAGTAATAAATAACAATGAAGCAGTGGACAACCCGCCGACACGTCTGTCCGTCATCATCCGCCATGACAGCGTGTTGACTGTCTATGAATAGTAGAATCCAGCAATCAATTTCTAAGTCGTTTTGGCTCAAGGTCATAATATTTGAGTCAATTCACGAAATTATAAAAAATTACAAATTCTAATAATGTAACTATTACATTTCAAATAACAACAAATCAATAAATAAACAATAAACCGCTTTCTTATCTGACCGATTCTTAAAAAAAAAAATCTAACCGATTTCTTAACAAATTCGCTAACCAGTATTTTTATACCAAAAGGTTGCAAACGAACTAGCGTTTACCTAAATGACTGCTACCCATAGACATCTGTAACAAGCATTTGCAAGTTGCAGATGCGTTGCCTTATAGACGTATCCTTAATAGACAATCAAGGGGATAGACAGAAAAATGGACATCTTCTCCTATCTATCCCCTCCCCGTCGAATCCTCTTTCCTTTCCAACCCTTATTAGTAAAAGGTTGGGAAAGGGAAGAAGACTAAAATTAGGCCTCCGGCACCTCACTCATCAGACAAAACACAGAATACTTCTAAATACTTGACGCCTGTCTTCTGTGAGGTAGTGGTATTTTACCGGTCGATCGACCCATTCGTGCAACAGATGTTGTTGATGCGAACTCTACCGCTGTATGTTGTGAAAGCTCTATAATTAAAACATAACTAATATATAAAAGCGTAAAGATAGGTGCAAAAATTTCGTTTAAAATAATAGAGGAAGAGATTAATAAGCGCGAAGGCCGTTTGAAATAACAAATCTCGCCATACATTAGGCCGCCTTTCGGGGAGGATATTGGACGAATAAATAAAGCGCAGCGGCCGTGGGTCGCCGTCAGCCAATGTATCATGCGAGCCCTGAATCCATACATGTCCACTTGACAAAAAGGGTGATTCCTGTAATATATATTCGGAAAACGTTTACAAATATGTGTATATGATATGATAAAAAAGAATTTTTTAAGAAGATATCGCGCAAAACCTCGTATGTGTCAAATATAATAATATTATGGCAAGAAGAATCATTTTATATTAAATTATGTTATTCCAGGTATATACGACGTTTTCTCAAAGAGTAATTATATCGTGCTTTAAAGAAGCATGCAAAATTCCATCGGTGTTTAATATAATTAAAATCTAAAAAGCTCTTTTAAATAAAAAACAATTACAGTTGGTTTATATATTTAACTCTGTTTTTAATAATTCAAATAAAAGATATTAATTTCGACATGCCTAATCATTTGAGCATGCTGAGTTAACCAACAATAAGTGCTGGTAAACACAGAACTACACAAAATACTGTATACTTTTTTTAAATCGGAAACTTAAGAAACATTTTCACTTGACAAGTAGTGTCTACGCCCATTTTAATATTTTATATATTCGCGCCTACCATAACGTAAAAGCAGTTAATCTAAGATTATATAACAAATTACTTAAACATATAATTTTAAATAATTGTAAATAAGTTTGCAAATAAACCGTTGCAAATTTACCAGCGTTTTACTTAACAAGTAGGGTGATAAAAATAATAAGTTTATAGCGGAACTTAAAGTTTCTATTTTAAGTTATTTAAGAGTTTAACTTCGATTTCGTACAAGTGGCAAAAACTTCAAGTCCTAACCAATCCAGTAAAAGTTTAAGTCAACCTAAAAAACACAATATCGAAAGTTTCCCTCTAATACCGACAAATTTCCAACGTAAATTTATTTTTAGTATTTGCATGTTGGTCAATTCTCAAGTTAATGATTTCCGCTATAAAAGTTTGAAAGTTTGTTACGGTTATAAATGATGGGGTATTCCCGTTTCGAGTAATCGACGTAATAAAAATATAGAATAGAAATTACCAAATTCTTTGCAATATCCCAATCCTTATACTAGTAAGTTATTTTATTTCCAAATATAAAAAGGAAACATATATAAATACATAATAGAGTGAGAGCTAACATTATGTCAATAATATTATCATTTAACCACCTTAACATTATATTAATGAAATTTTGGTTCAACGTTGGTTCAATTATAAATAAGGGACTTGATGTTAAAGCTGAAAAAATAGTAATTTCAATAAATATTTAAGAACCTTTAGGCGGCTATTCGTTTTGTGACAAGGAATCAGATAACGTTTTTCACTCGAAATAGGCAATTTTGCATTTACACTATATTTGTTCGCAAAACGAATTTATATTTTTACATTGATTTATGAAAACAAATGCCATTTCGCATAAAGTTAAACTAAAATAATCTATATCGATTAAATTTTTTATAGTAAATTAATAATTTGCAATTAAAATTATAAGTAATCTTATACATAAAATATTTTTTTTTTTAATATTCATTAAGAAAATTCCAGAAAACGATTTGAACGAAGGAACAAAATTTGATGACTATGTGAAATTAATGTACAAAATAAGGTCTATGAAAAGAAAGTATGTATCGGGTCATATATTACGAATTTCGATCGATTCGAAATAATTTGTGAGATCTTAGCTTTAGATTAACTTATCACATTTTTTTTGTAATTTTAACGTACGTAAAAAAATCAAGTAAGAGTTGTAGTAAGAACTTGCTTCCAGTAAATACAAACTAAATCGTGATAGCCAAACAAAAGAAAACTTTTAAATAGAAATCACTCTTGATACCGAGATAACTTACTCGAGTGGTAAGTCTGAGAAATTGGGGCTTGTAATAGAGCAGAAAAGTTGGTTTAACGATAAAATTTTGTTGTTTGATAAACTTAGCCGTGCTTAATATTTTGTACTTAATTACTTGACCAGTTAACTACTGCAAGTGCTTTATTGCGTCGACATTATCGAACTTAATTATCGCTGAAGCACTGAAAAAAATGTCTATGCTATGTTTACAGCGGTATTGCCTAGACACAGGTTATTTATTTAAGCACTATGATTACAATTTATATTAAATTTTCTTTATAATCCCTCACATAATTTGAAAGTTCGAAGAAAATATATTTGATGTTTTTGTGACTTTTGTACTGTTTTGAAATTTCGATACACATGCCATCCCCCCGTAACTAAAATAACACTGCATTTGTGATAAGTTCATTACAAAATAAAATACTAAATTCATTACCTAATCAATACAATGAATGACCAGAACTGTGCTAATTACCTTATTTTGATATCGGAGATAAGTTAAAATATTAAGCCTATGTTAGTAAACATTTAAGGTAATAATAGAACTTGTAAGTGATCGGATAATATTGCGCTGCGCTCCGTTAAACATTTTATGAAAAATATGAGCTACATTTTAAAGTTAATATTGAAACAAATATCCCTGTCAGCGCTCGCTGTTACTTCTCAAACGTTGAAAAATGCTCCGGCGGCACAGAAATTACTTCGGTACTAACTCCACTAACTCTTTTATCAACGCAATAAAACACACACGACTCCCCCTTGTATTTTGTAACGGCATCCTTAAATCTAAGACGGCATTACTACAAAAGTACTTATTATTTTACTTATATTAAATATATCTTACCCACAGATATATTTAAAATGACAGATAATATGTTCTGTCGTACGAATAAGATTTTATACACAATATTTTTATACAAAACGGGTATAAGCAGAGCTATTGTAAATTCTCTGTAATATATGAAGATTGGTCGAAATGGGTTTTATATTTTTTATTTTTTTTAATTTTAATTTAATATTTTTTAATACAGTTTTCGATTTAATAAAGGTATTTTACAGCATTTTCGACTTGATAAAGTTATTACATTTGTAAACCTAACCTTATCTGAATGTAGACTAATGCAAGAAATGGATGACGGATGGCTTAAAAAGAAGAAGAAAAGAAGAAGTTGCTGATATGCACAATTAATGTCTTAGGCAGTGGTGTTGTTACGAATGTGATTTGTAATGGGTAGTGATATTGTTGCGGACATATTACAATATTTAGTGATATTGTTTCGGGTTGTTAATATGCATTGCTGTTGTTACTTATGTGCAAAATAGTGTATGCTTATTGTTTTGCTTTCTTTTTTCTTGATATAAGATAATGTGGAGTATGATGCATGATAATATTCGAAAAGTAGATTTGTATCTACAACTAAATGATATCTCCGAACTGTTAGAATTAAAGGATCATTATATATGATCAGATTGGCATGAACATTTTGGACAATACGGCGTTCGATTATTGCAGTCTATGCACATGCATATAATTCCTGGTCAGATTTGTAGTCAGCCACGCGTTGTTCGAGTGACGTCTTGCCAGTGTCGTGTGCCGGCTAGCCACAATACCTCTGCGTTACAGTGTCCTATTTCATGAACATTACTTACCTACCTTTAATTAATTTTAGATTATTATTCGTAGGACCAATAGATTATAAAGACATAGTTCAAATTTCTTAGTGTTTGTCTAATAAAACACAAAAGCACTTACTTTATTGACAAAATTCTTTCATCATTCGGTTTTAAAGCAGAATTTTAAGTGAAATATATTTGTGATATTTATTTTTTAATTCCGGCAAATATTTAATAACAAGAAACGAAATCTGCAATATCCACCTATCCTATCTATGACATATAATTAATATGAATGTTAAAGTGTTATAGTTTTTTTAATTTTACGTCTATGTTTCTGGTTTGACTGATTTTAGAGTTAAAAATGCTATTAAATTCTCGGACCTAAGGCAACATTCCCTTTGTGACAGGAAATCTGATAAACTTGTTCAACCGAAATATGAAATTCAGCATTGAAGCTTACGCAGTACAGTTCTGTAATACATTAATTTTTTTTTTTTCATTTTATAGTTTCCTTTAAATATAAATTGCCATGAAAAAGGTCGAATCAAACCGGATAAACGAGATAAAGGCCTGCACTAAAAAATACCTGTTAATTGTTTTTTCCCGACAAGAGGGCCATGTTTTTTTCGGGTACGTATGTATGAAATATATACGTATGTATGTCTAGACATATACAACAAATACGCCATACAAACAAATACGCCCGCCATACAAACAAATACGCCAATACACAATACACAAATACGCCCGAGTGACTGTCGACTCTGGAGTCGACAGTCACTCGGGCGTATTTGTTTTTTTTTTTTTAATTAATTACTAGTTTACGTGCAAATTTACCAAATATACTGTGTTCACCTAATGATTTGCGGATTGTTATTGATATCTGTCCACCTAACTCGCGTCGTGCTTTTTCAATAATAATCTATTAACCCATTTTCAATAATAAAAAACCGTAATTGAAAGAATTAAGACATCACCGTTATTCACCAATATTTCTATTTATCAAAAAGTATTAGTAACTTTTTTATTTATTCATTTTGACCATCGAAAAGAAACTCGTATCGGAAACACAAACGCGACACGTAAATGAACAACGCGCTGATTTATGCTAATAGGGCAACTTTTAATTTAGCAAAGCTTTTAATGTCTTACCCACTTCTTTACAGCGGCACATAAAACTGTCCGCGGCCTATATTTATTGCACCTTACACATGCCGTTTTATTTGGATTGTTTGCTGTTTTGAGCACCTAATATAAATCACATTTCGGTATTCAAGGTATGATATTTTTATGATACTTCCAAGAAACATGAATGTGAAATATTCGTTATTGAGATAGATATTTGTGTACGCCAAAAATATTTGCTTCAGCTGTTTAAATATTTACATGTTAGTATAATCTGTGTATCCTCGATAATAAATTTATACAAAAAATAATATTGTGTAAATTATTCGTTGAATAGTTTCTATACCAAAAATGTACGATTTTCAAATTTGTTTACTTATTCGTTTTTACGTGTTTCCTTGGGTACGTAAAATTATTTTATTTTTACTAAAAAAAGAACTTGTTAAGCGTCTATAATATAGGTAATTATTCTTATTTATATTATGTATGTAATCTCTAAAACTTTAATTATCTTTAACTATTTTCTATACAAAACTTTACTTTTTCTCCCGAAGGTCACGAAGGGCAACCTTGAAGAAAATTGCTTTCGTTTACCAAAAGACACGCGGAGCAATCTTTGTAGATACGGAGCATCATTTTTAAGGCGCTATAGTAATGTCTTCAAATAATGCTTTTTGCGATACAAAACATCGATTATGAAACTACATGTTTGTAATTTTTTGAAGAAACGAGTTAACATTTTTATAAATCCTACTTAGTAAAAAAACGAGTAAGAAATTAAAAGTGTACATTTGATGTAAAATTTATAATAACATTCCTCAACAAAAAAAAAATACCGCATCTAAAGTGCACTTGTGTCGGATTATTTCATCGTGTTTCGTCACTTTTGTCACCTACGTGGGGTCGGTACAGTACATACTTCTCTTTCATACGTCAGGGACTCTACTGTACTATGCTACGCTACGACCATAGCAGTGGAGCTACGAAATCAATCTAGCAGAAAATGAAATAAACTTATAAATCCACTCAATGAGCTCATGAATTTTTCACGAAGCAACCGCAAAGCAATATAGTACACACAGTCAACCAAGTTTCAATTCTAATAGAGTTAATGTGTTTGAATGTACTTTCCGGTATTCTACGACGCGCTCTATGAATAATTCAAAACATTGCAGTACGCTACATGTTTCGGCGTTCAAATAATATTTCACCGTATCATATTATATCTAACACTTCATAATAAGATAAACCTATTCGTAGATGTTCAAAGATTAGGATTTTACTAATTTAAGTATTCATAGAACTTTTCCATCATTATCATTGGATAAAGGTCTGTACTTCCTTCCGTTTAAAAACATACACCCTTAGGCCCCTAACAAAGATTACGTATTTTTATTTGGAGCTATCCTTGTACGCCTCTCTCACTTCTTCTCGTTGGGTCATGCTCATCGGGATAGACAGAGATTACGCTTCTTCTACATCTACGCATATATTTTATGTATGTTACGGATACTTCTTATATCACCTTTCCTTATGATGTCTTTGACTTAAACTGGGACCTTTACTCTGGACTGAATGGTAAATCCAATACTATAAGGTCCCCTGTTTTTACAATAGCTTTTGACGCAAATGTTAATATGATGTTGTAATTAATTTGAATTAAATTAAGATGATTTAAAAAAAGGGTCGAAAAAAAATGTTTGACATTTGAATTTAGCAAAAAATTTAAATTTTAAAATATGTTATTAAAGGCAATCTACAATAATTACATAATAATTACCGTTATCAAGAAGGATATACCTACGTTATCAGGATATACCTGAATTTTAATGGAGCAAAATGATTTGCAGCAAAGTTTTAAAGTAATTTAGATAAGTATTTAATTACGAAAGTTTGGTAGCATATTATAATGTCCGATTATGGAGGCGATTCGGCCTGAAAATTTTATAACTAAGTGTAACTTAAGATTTGAACTAAACGATACCAACTTTAGTGGAGAAATGTAATATTCAAACGCAACCAAAGATGTCCCCAATAACCAGAAAAGCTGCAGATGCATTACTGGCTGTTTTGTGGGTATAAAACTGGAAAAAGTAGAGACCGACCACATTGCCCGTAGACCTTGTCGAAATATTATTTGAGATATTCTTGTAGAATATTATGTGTTTACTCAGCATATCTACAGAAATACGCACGCAAATAGTATTGACAACTTAAAATTTCTATATTACAGGAATCAACTAGCTTGCTTCCAAGAATGTAGTTTGTTTCTTATGACGGCAACGTGATAAGAGAAATGTTTTAAATTTAACTTTTTTAACAGGAAAAATATAAAAATATTAGATGTTGGCAGCGATTTCTCATGCATTCGAAAGATCTATGTCAGGAAAATACAAAATACAAAATGATTTCATATTGTCTTTTTTTGCCTCTGTTGCTCTATACTATTTTTTTTTTAAGATCGGTCCAGCTGTTCTTAAGTTAAATCATGACGCAACATCATTAATCCATCCATCTTAGCCTATGATTGTCCACTGCTGGACATAGGCCTCCCTCATTGATCTCAACACTGGGAAAAAATGTGCCATAATCGCTACGCTTGGCAGTCGGGTTTGCGATAGCAGTATGTTCCACCGTATTAAGAAACGGACGCTGCTACCCGTTCTCCGGTGGTTTCTACATCCAGAATCAAGACAAACAGATATGTTCATGCACACAAATGTTTGTCCTGGGTGGGAACCGAACCCAAGACCTTCGGCGTGAAAGGCAAGGATCTTACCAACCGCGCCAACCGGTCCGTCATCACGCACAAATAGACAAAAATTTCAAAAGTGGTAGATGACGCTAGTATCAAGCCGGTGAGGCATAAAATGAATACTTAATTAAAATAAGACAAAAAAAACTAACACTTTACTCTACAGATCTATGTATTAGTATAGATGTACTCGTAAGCTTTGCTTTACATGATAGTACAGTGACTAGTACTAGTACTTGCTGGTTAGAGCAGAAGTTTAAAGGTAAGCGATACTTGCGTCAGTCCATGACGTACGTACATACAAGATGGTGTTAATAATGTATTAAACGTCACAAAATACACGTATCGGTTGTTGTATAGCGTGTAAACATCCAAACTTATCTTGTTTAACCAGCACTCGAACAAGTTGCTTCACGAAGGCAAACACGTTGCATGGTGGTACAGAATTACTTCGGCCAACGTCAACACACAAAATCACGGAAAGTCTACTTGTAAGTTTGCCACAATATACACTCAAAACTTAATAATAATTAATTACCATACAATATTTATAGGTTGAACCTTGCGTGAAAATTACTTCAACAGCCTGTGGTTTAGTTTAAACAACCGAATGTCATTTATGGCCACGGTATGTCTCATTACAAATTCATTAAACACAAACAGAGGTAGAAGGCAATATGTCAATTTCTGGTATATCCTCGGAATCCAAGTGTCTATGACATTTTAATATAAATGGGACCCACTTGCGATTGTCTCCTTTGCAACAAAAATGTATTTTTTTTTCAAATCGATTCATAAATTTCAAAGTTCTGAGGTAATAAACATTAAAAATACAAGCGAATTAAGAACCTCCTCCTTTTTTTGATGTTGATTAAAAAAATTAAGCATATTCACTAGCTCATTAGCACCTTACACGTAATAATGGTCAAACTGTAATTGTATAAAAGAAATCAAGTGTAAAGTACAGATTGTAAGCTAAAAGTGTTTATTAAATAAATATACACTGAGACTCTTACCTCAGTGGTGTGAGCATAAATTAAAAATTTCCGATTGGCGCAATCCTGGCATATTTCTCTTAAGTCTATTATTTAAAGATATAAAAATGCATTTATTCTAAATTAACAGATTTTAATACTGTAAATTAGAAAAATTGCTAAATAAATAATTGAGTTTAAAGTTTCTACTTACATTACATTTTTATGTGGGAAGAAGGCAAATGCGCTTTGTATCTTTTAGTAACACAACAAAACACTGCTAAAATCGATAACACCATAAAGTACAGCATACTCTTAGTACCTTACTTCCCACTCTATTGTAGTGTAGGCGTTCACAGAGGTCGTGTATCGTTGGCTTACAATAGTCAGGGTGATTGCCTGATCATTTATCAAGTTCATTCACCAAAACCTAACTATAGAAAACCTGCTATAAATTTACTATTGCCTATTTATTACGTTTGTCTCACATGTCCTCTAACTAAATAAAAGTACCAACAAAATAGTAAACCATTTATAATTTCAAACACATTTTTGGAAATCCCGCTTTATTCGAATGCCACATATATCTACAACGAATTTATAATTTAATACTGTTCTTATATCTAAATATCTGTTGGTACAATAGTGCAAGGACAAATAAATCAAGTGATTTATATGTAATATACACAGCAAATTTCGTAGCTATGTTTATTTAAAAACATATGAAATTCTTGAATGGAAATATTAGAATATTTAGAATTTAATCGCGATATACACGTGCTTGTAATGTGATGTCTGTAATGATTTCCTTTGATTTGTGGTCTCTTCGAACGCGTATTCAAAAATGTTAATAATACGCCCTTAGAACGGGGGGATCCCTTAACGAATATTTAATGCCACTGGGGGTGAATTTATACAGCTGATGGTATGTACACCTTTTTTTTGAATTATGGCAACGCTTAACGTGTTCGTCGAGTGGATCGCATGAAAAGAGAAGCTGTATTTATTAGTTCACTCTGAGGTAAGAGGAAAATTGCGTTGTTTCCCTTTACAATGAAATTTTGATTAAAGTGATTTATATGACGCGAAAATATCATTAAAATACGATACGACGCCTTGCTTTTTAAGTTGAGATTAACAAAAAACGGGTGGTAAATATTTATATGAAATAAAGGTATCAAATACACTTACAGAATTCTTGTAATTTATTTTTTGCCCGACTGACAGGAGGGTAATGTTTATCGCGGGAATGTTTGTATCTATGTATGTACTATGTCGGTTCTATTGTGACCTCCTATAACCTAATATTCGGTTCGTATTCATGCCTGGAGTGTCATATAGTTCGTCAGATTGTTTTTTTTTTATTTATTAATTACTAATTATTTCAATATTTCTCAACATGTATTACGATGGTAAGAACGTTTTGTTAACACACATTAATAACCAACGGCTACTAATATTTAATAATAAAAAGAGCAGAAAACAAAATATTTGGTTAGTTGCCCTCTTACAGAGATAACAAGAACGGGGGGAAGGCAGTGACGTCCACGAATCCTCACCTAAAAGATGAAACGCAGAAGCAAAAGTATTCTTCAATCCCGTATTCTGTGTGATCTTTCTGTGGATACACCTCAGTCTAGCCAGCCCAATCGTGCAACACGTTGCTGTCTGTGCAACAGTTTTAGTTTTAGTTAAAATAAAGCAGAAAATCAAACTATTGTACAAATCTTCGATCTCAATGAACACAGAACTTGCGTCATGTCTCACAAGTTCACTGGCTGGTCCATTGTATATCGATTATACTGGTGAGACCTCACACAATACGTCTCGACGAAGGTACAACGTCCCCCTATTATCTCCGATATAGCTGTATTCAATCGTCCCGAACAATGGAGTTTTAATTTGGACGTTTAACCTACACGTTATAGCTACACGCTCCTACTGAAGGTCTATAGAGTTGTCGGATATATGTCATTTTATTACTTAAATTACTTTTTTAATGATCGTCGTCCTTAATATTGTTCTGATTTTTGGAAGTTTAAAAAAATGCACAAAACTCTCGTAACGTGTTTGTTAGTAGTAGTTGGTATTTGAAACTGTAACCTTAATCAAGTGAGGCATACTTGACAGCAGCTAAAGGTTCTATTATCATTATCATTACATTTTCTATTTTATTATAATAGTGTAAACTTAAGCGTTCAGTTGACATTCACAATTTATTCAAATATAAATTATTTATTTTGATATTAGATTTTTAGATGTTTTTTTTAGTTAACAAGCGCTTTATTAGGGTATTATTGTATCTTTTTCTCAAGCACATTGTAAATTTACACGTTTCTGCGACCAAAATATTAATTTATAAAATTAAAGGGGACTCAATCTGGTTAAGATAAATAGAATAATAATAATACTTATAAGCCTTTTTAATTCCATATATTCATAAGATTACAATTTCACTTTGTTAGTATTATTAATATTTAACTTAGTTTTTAATTTGGTTATTAGTATTGTTAGGTCACTAAATTTACATATGGTACAGTAAATCATCCCTCTTTGGGTGAAGGCCTCCTCCATCTTTCTCCCACCCGTTCTATGTTTGTCCAAAGTCAACCAATCTTTCCCTACCGCTTGGATTATATCATCAGTCCACCGTTTAATTGGTCTACCAACATTCCTTTTTCCCGCTGTCCCCTTCCATTGCGTAACGTAACGTAAAAGAATAGAAGCGAAATAGAATAAAATCCATTAATTCAATGCTAATCAACCCCAACAAAGCCATCGCATGAGACAAAACATTTTACTGTTGACAATTAATGGATTTAACGCGAAATTAGTCTCGTATGAAAATAAATATAATTAAGTCGGAACAAAGTTTCCGCAATCGAATTGCTCCCGCAATTTGGACTTTCATTTAGTGATATGGTAAGTAACTTTGGTGATTAAGCACTTATCCAAATTAAGCACTTTGAAAGTTGATTATACGTTTACTGCCTTGTAGCTCAGTGGAAGAAATACTGCACAAATTAATTTTTGGTGCTCAACACAATATATAATTATATTAAAATGTTATAGTTACTTTTTGCGGTTTAGAGTTAGAAGAACAAACTTATGTCGTATGGATTAGTAACGTGCTAACATAAAAACAATGTTAATTTAAGAGCACTTATAAAGGGTGAATATATGTTCATAATGCAAAATGGATATCCGTCATCTCTGCCTACATTTCTAAGTCACAGAGGTTGCGTGCTTATTGATTGTCTATATTTCTTAGTTTGTGAAAAAAACGTACATACTTATGATAATTTTAAGAGGCATTTTAACTTTCAGCCGCAGAAGAAAAGAGATCGTTTGACGAAATATAAAATCAATCCTTGCTTAGGGGTAAATCAGCTTAGAACGATAATAAATATTCGTTAAAAGGATTCTGAGAGCCAGTAAAACATAAATAACATAATTATATTTTTTTTACAAACCAAAAACCAAAACATTACTTATGTATTAATAAACTGTAACTAGCATAAAAGTTACAGCTTAAAATATTAAATCGGAACTCCCTATGAGTATTGCATCTCATAAAACGGCGAGGTTAATATATAACTACTCTAAAAATAACTCTACAAAAATAAAACTTAACGTAAAATATAACTCTACTCGTAGTAAATATTACTAATCTCAGAAAATATTACTAATATTAGCAAATTTTACTAGTCTTAGTAAAGTGATGTAGAAGGAAGGAGGGCCTGGATCGTGCCAGATGGAAATCAGTAATTTCTAGCTCTACCTACCTATTTTTATATATTTTATATTAATAAATTATCATGCCTAAATTATTAAAATTAAATATTATTATAAGTTATCGCTAATTTTGTTACCGGATTTCAGTTTTATTTTTAACCAGTCATTTTCAAAACATGAATTGTGATATTTTTAATTATTATTATTATTTTTTGATCAAATTACATGACATCTTTAAGAAAGGCGATATAAGGAGTACTCGTAGCCGACAAACATGTTTACGTAAATGTATAGATGTAGAAGAAGTGAGCAACGTGTGTTTTAACCCTCTTGCTTACGAGAGCGAGTGTATTGTTTTTTTATATATATAAAGGGGCAAATGAGCAACGGATCACCCAATAACAAGCGATCACCGACATTAGCAACACCAGAGGAATCGTGAATGTGTTGCCGGCCTTTAAGATACGCTCTCTTCTTGAAGGACCCTAAGTATGTATGTAATATTTTTTCTATAATTACTAGTTTCTTATTTATTATTAGTACTAGTTTGTTAATTAATTTTAAATAAAATTATTTTATCCTTTATCTTCCTCTCAGATGGCAGCATGTATTTAGAATATCCTACTGACACCAAATATTAAAACACACGAGAAACTTTGATATCAGTGGTACACAGGATTTTTAAATATAAAATACAGGGTATCATCGACATTTAAGAAAAAACAATAATTTGAATTTCCTACATTAGAAACTGTTTTGTACGCATTTTATATGCAAGGTTCGGTGACCTCACCGCGTTCGTATCGCCACGAATGCGACGCTATTTAGCGAAGCTAAAAAAATATATCGTTAATCCAACGCCCAGTTATGCGGCTGCTATGCAAATGAATTGCCCGGCGCGGGTTCAGACTATTACTAAACTTATAGCCAATTTCAAATGCTAAATAAAATGTTATGTTTCAAATTGGCAATTAATTTTGACCGACTTCAAAAAAAGGAGTTCTCAATTCGTTTGTACTATTTATTTTAAGTTTGTTGTTACCTTAGAACTTTGACATTTATGAACCGATTTAATTTATTTTTAGTTGGAAAGGGGAAATTTCATTATTTATTTTTTATTCACAAGGGGATCCCATTAAATTTTGAATGTTATTGAACCTTGGATTCCGAAGATATATCAAAAATGACAGATTTAAGACAAGTCCTGTTTGGATTTAATGAATTTGTTATGAGACGTACCCTGGCTTTATATGACTTAATGATTTATACATAAAATTTACGGTTTTGTTTTTGTTAGAAAAAATTAAAATCATTTAAATGTTTTGCACATGTTTATATCTAAGTGGATTCAAATCAAACAAATCTCTTTTAGACTTTGCGAAGCCAAATGAAAGCGTGAGAGTAAAGTACTTCAGCCTTCTACGTGTGGGACAATAGATACACAATATAAGTACATTATAGATGACATGAGCAAGAAAGGGCTTCTGAGGGCTTTGAATCCAATCACCGTTGCAGACGTCTAACATTCAGAAATGTGTCAAAATAATTTTTACTATTCATTTTAATAAGTATTGCAGCGTTACGCTTATATTACTAGTATATTTCTTTAGTTTTCCTTTTATAGTTTTATAATAACGTTTAAGCACCTGTACTCTGTGTATGTATGTAGTGTAACTGGAGCTCTGTCGTGGTGTGCGATAGCGAAACCCAACAGCATTAATTGTTCCAAGCAATTCTTCGGAACACTGCCCATAGTACAGACGGTAGAAAATGCAAAGAGACGCGATGTCTCTTCGCAATCCCAGAGGATCAAGCCGATCAGTAAGAGCTCGATCGTTGACTATTCGAGTTGCTATTCGTTGTATGCGGTCAAATGGAAGAAGCTGGTATTGTGGAGCTCCAGCCCAGAGATTAGCAGCAGCATTCCATGTGAGACCAAATTTGCGCTTTATAAAGTTGGAGGCGGTGGTTCAGCTGCATTTTCGCTGCTTCGACATAAACCTAAATTTAAGATCGACAGCCACACAATTTACATTCAGAAATAATATGTTACTCAATAATGATATTCATAATTATATAAAATATAGACCGAAAATAAAATCTAAGTTACGATTTTCATATGTAAAAATGCGGAACATCAACACATGATAAAAGCTGATTATGGAACTATAAACTCTCACATTTATTCTATTTGTCTCCAGCGTCCACATTCAAGTCGGTAATGTGAAAACTTTTTATGAGAGCTTCCTGCGATAACCTTTTATATTCCGCCGTAGACTTCGAGTGTTGATGCTAGTTTTGTTGAATGAACCTCTCAGGATTTATTAAATGTCTACTTTTCTTTTCATCTATACATGAATTTGTCATTTCATCAACAAAAAAGTTTTTCGTTACAGTTGATATTTAAAACATATCGCATATTATATTTATTTCTATGGTTATCTCTATCTTTTTGGACATAAGACGACTGACTGCTGCTAAAAGTTGCCCAACTAGAAGATCCAAGTACATCTACGATTGATAAATTACATACAATTAATTATTAACTGTATCTTTGCCATTTATGGGCTCACTACTTTCAAAAAAGAACGAAGACTCTTTCGCAGTCTCGATTTTAGTTCATGAATCATTTTATATATCTTACTGCACTTTCCTAGGAACAGTAAAATTTATAAATAA
>DWLR01001932.1:0-16716 GCA_018246295.1 Papilio alexanor hazarajatica
TGTTTGTCTTGGGTGGGAATCGAACCCACGACCTGCGGCGCGAAAGGCAAGTGTGCCTTGCCACTGCGCCAACCGGTCAGTCCGCTATAACTCATATATTTATAATTAATCTATCAATTCCATCAGAGCATCTTTTTAAAGCGCCATCTTCTTACGAATTTTGTTAATCATTGACATAAGTTCGATTTTTGATTACAGTGTCGTAGATTTTTGAGTGCTGTCGATATTTCATTCCTTGAAACAAAATAAATATTACAAATGTGTAGTTTTTACCGAAATAATAGTTTCTATTTAGAATCTAAATGAAAAAGTGTGTGGGTAGGTAATGAGCAGTAAATGTGAAAATTTTCTTCGTTAGGCGCCACCACCGGTTTCGATCAACAACTTTTAAAACTTTTAACACATTCAAAATCTGACCACCCAAACATTCTGTTATCAAGACATATTTAATTTAAAATTCGGTTTTAATATCTACAAAAACGACCACTGCTGTTACGAATCTTATCCCGCACTTTTTATGCTTTGACGGCGGTCGCGTATCTCAAACGCGGCTAAGTAATTTACTTTATAAATTTATCGAAGCTATTTGTAGTATTATCAGCAATACAGCGCTGTCCGAGGCACATCAATCTTGCGTTTTGAAATTCAATCTGCTCTTTTAGACCCTCCAATTAAGCATAATTTAAGATAAGCCTTTAATTTTAACGTCCCGGGTGGGCTCTTACACCTCGTAAGCCAGTCATTAGCCACCTTTTTTAGGTCTTCTTTTATATCTTTTGTCTTAAAACACATCGTATATCTCGGTTATAATCCATAATGCATGAGATATTGTACCCTTCATAGCAATTACGTGTAATAAATCTTAAGTTAGATCAACAGCTGATGAACATTCGAAATTTGAATTTTATATTTATAGGCGAATTTTTGTAAGCTTTATGACTTTTAACTTTGAAAATAATAGCGACGTGGCAATTGTAAAAAAAATACAATTAAATTAATCGTTCGCGTTCCCACTTCAGTGGCCCAAACCTCTCTCGACTCAGTTACAGGCATTATCTTTGGAAATAAACGAGCAATTAAACAATCTAATACAATTCAGTCGCCACCGGCTCTCGAGCGGGGTGAAATCGTAAATCACCATGTCGTGGAGTGGTGATAAACATTTTTTCACTTCCAACCCAGGTGATAAAAACAGTCCCTTTTTTGGCCACTGCACCCGTAAAGAGCCTTTATGAGGGTGACATTTTTTATCTCTAACGGCTTCTTAATTGTTACATGGTCACTCTTTACATTTAATTTCATCCCTTTCTACAAAAAGTGGTCCTAAATAAATGACTTTAACGAGTCGATTTCGAGGGTTAGCATAAAAAAGCAGGAAGGTTGCTTTAGTGTATAACGAGGTTTTGATAGAAGGAATTCTTAGTTGATAAACGCGCCGCATAGACGACGCTCAAATATTATTTTAATGCCACATGCTTACACTATTAAGTGCTTGCTAATGGTAAAGATAAATAAAAAGATGCTCACACTTGTAAGTCTTAAAGTACGACGGCGCAGTCTCGTTGCGGACAAGAGGGTCAATATTTTGATAGCGCGCGTGGTTCGATAGTGGAAACATTTGGTCAAACATTGTGCAACTTTAATGTGGCTGTTGGTTGCATAGCGCCAACATAACGAAAACAGCTTTCGCCACGCTCGCACACGCCGTATCGCAGTCAGCACACGAAAGCTCACTAAAAATAAACACATCATATGAATCAATCACTAACTCGAGAAATTCCTTAACATCAAAGGCGACAGTTACCAAGAAACATTTAATCCTTTTGTTCGTGCCTACAAAACTGTTAATCAATTTAAGTACGACAGTCCTTTTATTGAAATTGTGTTGTCAAAATAACAATAAATTTATTTTCTAATTGGGACCTGTGACTTTGTCTTTATTAACTTATTAAATCTATAACATTTCTTTCAGATTCATAGACCTCTGTATGCATATACTTAATATACTGAGATCTTCTATCTCTAAATCCTGATGACTTTTGAGCTACATTTATTATGCCATCAAAAATAAATTCATGCAATAATAAATCTGTTTACTCGAGTGAATCTTTTGATACTTTTTTACATTTACTTTTCAATATTGTTTTTAAAATAAAATTTTTTAACTAAAACAAAATAATATGTTAAATATAAGTTTGCAATAATAGATATCTAAACACAATCATTAAAGTTCAGTGAGGCATTTAATGACGTGGAAAATTTGACACCTCACCCACGGCCGACCCAAGTCAAATTATTCGGAGGTTTATTGATGGTCCAGAGAGGTTTGAAATAGACATTCCGGCTCTTAACTCCTGATATAAATATTTCGTTTATATGAAATAGTACATTTAATAAAATTTAAAATACATTTACACATACATACGAGTATCTAAATTGATTGTTACATATAGCTTTGATGATATTCAGAGTTACTTTCAGACATTTTCTGTAAATCAAATTGAAGGGCTTATTAATAAATATAAGACTATAATATATTACATTCTTAAGTATACTTAAGTAGTATTCATTCCATTAACGGTTAACTATTTCTGCTAGTGATAACAAATCCAGAGGTTATCGGTCTGAGTTATTAGTAAAGTTTATCTTATATGAGACGATAATAGATTTTAATAGGAATTATTATAAATTAATATACTGTGCGTTTCATAAAACTAACAATAGAACATTTTACGTCATATAAAATAGTACAAAACATTATCACATTTGGTTGAATGACTACTCAAAGTTCGTTCATGATCTGCCATTTAACAACACTACGTTTGGACAAACATCAGCTATCTTTATATTTACTAATAAACATATAATTTGTGTCTTTATTACAGAAGGCGGTAGCAAACGAAAAAGCGGTAAACTAAGTGTAACCGCTTTCACTAAGCATCTGCAGATGTGTTGCTTACATGCATGGGATAGCCAGAAAAATTGACATTTCCTTCTATCCATCCCATTATCCGTCAAATCCTCTTTCTTCCCACCCTCTTCTAATAAGAGAAGAGGACTAAAATTAGATGACTGCTTATAAATGAATTTCAAGCTTCTGTTTCTAAGTTATCGTATAAAACAGAGTGGTTTTACGTGCGTAAGGGAGTGGTTGTAGGTAATACCAGTGTGCTATTGTACAAACGGGATATTGTACCAGCGGGAGTGGCAGTCAACGTCTAACCTGATACTACAACCTCTGAAATTGCTTAAACTATGAAACTGCTGACCCAATTTTTTTAAGCATTTGAAACGCGAATATCAAATTGTATTCCGTACCACCTTTCGATTCCGTAGTCACTTACGAACAGGTGGCATTGTGGTTAAGCTTTAGTTTTATTTGTTTCAATAATAGATCTTTTTTTTATAATATAACATTTCTATAATTGAGGTGCAATATTTGTATTAACCTGGGTGAGGCCTCGAGCTATAATGATATATAAGGCGAATAGCGCATTTAAATACAAACGTATCTATTTGATCTTGGTAAATTTAGTTATGAATGATAGTAAAATTTTGGTATTAAAGTGCGGCAAAATGTCACTTTGACAAAATGTGGATACATGTCATAGTACTTTTTTACTGAAACAATTAAACTAGAGTAGTCGTACAGAAAATGTGGAAATTATAAGAACTAACAACATAGGGACGCTTATTACAACAATATTACAACGGTCAAAATGTCTTTTATTGCATAAGTGGATTAAGCACGTATTAAATATACAGAATTGCTACGTAGTGGTGTCAAACGTGGAAGAAGTTTCCACTTTAAAGGTTCTATTGCTAATACCCAAACTACAATTGAAGCAGAGATTAAAGACGAGTGACAGTCGATCTATAAATCCATTCGTGTTTGTGTGTATCCAGTGGCGTTTTAATTGGGAGTGTAAACAGACATTTGTACAATTAGATAACAACCGTTAGAAAAACAAGCCTGTACAACTCAACAGGGACGAAACCAGTACCGATGAACAGAACATTTTGCAATATTTTTGACAATCAATTTTCTTTTGTTTTATTCCATTTTTTTAACTAACAGAAGTTATAAAGTTGCCAGCACAGAGGTCGTTTATGTCAACTTTGCTGTCAACGATGAATAAGAACAAAGTTTTCATAAATGTAAATGGTTGTCAGTTCAATACTTTGGGAGATAAAGTGGGGTTGAAATCAAAATGGAGGAAAATTACTCCGTACTGCATTAGTTGATTAAACATCAAATTATAGTACACACACATACACAGCGGGACGTGTGTATGTGCCCTTATACTCACTGTTAATAGTGTAATATCGTATCGTATCTTAGAGTTACAGATAGAGAGATTATGAACTTCCATTAGTTACTGTGCATATACATTTTTAAATGGTTTCAAAAAGTTGGAGTTTTTCAATGCACTTTTATTTTTTACCTTTGTTACCTCAGATCTTTGTTATATATATATATTTAATATCCCATAATATTTGGGACGAAGAAATTCGCAAGTAGTTTAGTTTAATTTTAAATTTAAATGTCGGATATATATTAAAAAATTACATATTGGTTATTACAAGTCCTGTTTGGATTTAATGGATGACGTATTGTGGCTGTAAGTGACTTATAAATTAAATTAAATAAATCTGAATTCGGTTTAGTTTTCCTTGAAATACTTAATAGATTACTCGTACTGTATTCGTTTCTACAATGGATGTACAGATGACTTTAAATAAAATTAAGTGTATAAATTTGAAGTCGATTTTTGTTAAAAAAAAAAGTTAACAAGCACTTTTATATTTTGCAAAAAACTCTAATTTTTACAACGCCATCGTGAAGCAATTGTTAAAATATGAAATATGGTTAAATAGAGTAAATTATTAGCACCAGATATTTAAAAGCGAACTTAAGCTTATTCACAGGCCCCAAAACTCACCCTCGACAATAATCTCCTATAACAGCTTTGTGATGCCGCTTCCGCTGTATACAATAGGCGCATGTAAACTTCATGAAATGGGTAAAAATAATCCTGTGCCCGAGACTAATACATCACGCGAGCATTCATTGTTAGAGACGGGCGATGCTTTGTCGGAAACTTTGGCAAAAACTTGCGCAATTTTTGGTTATATACACGCTTCAAGTAAAAAAATAAATAAATATGAGATACGAAAGTTATGTTGCGAAGTTTTAAGAAACACATTTTTTAATATATTTTAAAATATTTTTCTAGTTAAACATTTCAAATAATTATCACTCATTTATAAGAATATTTTTTTTAATTAAGACATATTTATATTTAAGAAATACTTTTGTTTTTTTTTTTAATATAAAAAGGTGGCAAACGAGCAGGCGGTCACCTTAATGACCGTGACCCATAGGCATTTGCAACTCGCAAATGCTTGATGCCTACCTTTAATAGACAAAGGAGGGAGAAAATGGACATTACCTTTTCCTATCTAATCCTTTCGCCGTCAAATCTTCTTTCCCTTCCCATCCTTTCCTTGATAGGGATGCGTGGTAAAGAGAAGAGGGCTAACATTAGGGCCACAGCACCTCACTCATCAGACGAAACGCAGAATAATTCTACTTCACTTGTCTTCTGTAAGGTTGTTGTAGGCCAGTCGAGTAGGCCATTAATGCAACATATGTTGTTGTGGCCTCTACCACTGTTAATATTTTAGCCATATTATTATATTTACATATAATGACTACTTTTTGCGAAGTTAACCTTTCTTTACATGATAGGATTCAACATATGCAATCTAAATAAAGGTCGAAAATACGAATTGAAATCGGGTAATACCAGTGTAAGTTGTTATTACGATATTTATTTAGACAAGGTATTGCTCTCGTCTTCTTCGACTGGCTGAAAAAGATCTCATACTTAAATTTTTAGTTTGATAGTTAACTCCGAAACATGTGTTTAAAGATTGAAAATTGTCAATCAGTGAATTAATTTGAAAAGGCTAAGAGTTTACTTGTGTTATGATGTTTTATTGTTAAACATGAAAGTTGAAGAAATTATGCGAATTGATAAAACTACCTCTTTAGATACTCCGCTAGGAAAATAATAAATATGATTTATTTCTTCAAAATAAATTATAAAAACAATTACATTTGATTAAACAATCTCTGATAATAATTCATATAAAAACAACCATTTTAATCTTTCTAATAAACGAAGCATGAACAAAGAAACGTCTTTGAAAGATCAAATAATTGCCGCAATCAAAAAGTAACAGCCGCGATGACAACTGAGCAATGAAGTCCTAAAATAGACCCCTGAAATTGATCCCGGGACGGTCGCAACTCACAATTAATCAATTCCAAAATTGGAGCACCGTTCATATTTTAAAAGACCCGAACAATCAATCGTTCTTTGTGTGGGTCTAATATATGTCGACACTTGCCTTACCCGCGGCGTTAAAACGCGCTGCCGTCAAAACAAACGTTACTCAAAAACATGTTTTCATTTATATTAGTAAAAACACACGCATTCTCAAACGCGTGTGATCCAAACGTGGGCGTTTATAAATATATAAAAATGTTTTTAAAAATTACGGAAAAGCCCACGATTTCATTCATGATATAGAGTTATATGTACTCTAATAAGTAAATAAAATAAATACTCTAATTATGCCACTGATAAGGTAATAGTGATCCACAAGTTAAAAAGTATCCGACAAAAACGAAATTTAAAATAAACACAGTGACAGAGGAAAGACAAGATGAAAAGGGTCGACATAGAGCTCTTAAAGTAGAGTGGCAGAAGGTTTATATAACCAGGAAAATTTCGCATTGGCATAAGAAAAACTTAGATAACCCACCCGGCAAATAAATCATAAGAAATATTATTACATATATACCGCCGAGAGAGATTAGATATAAAATACAATCTGCACATAGCGAAAGAAATTTATTATACCGACTGATATAAGCTTACATTGACGATGATACCTCCCGCTTTGAGTGACGCAAGTGAAGGTTGATAAAAAAAAAACATTCATGGTAATTCATACAATTGTGACACATGCCTTATAAAGCTCAGCACGAGCAAACAGTATGCGAGAAAATTGTACGGCATTTCATCTTTCATTTGTGAAACCCCTTTTTATAAATGTGTGATATCATTTCCATATAAATATACTTAACTTGTCAGCTATAATATTAATCAGCTCGGCAAACAAACTTCAAATGTTAATACACTATGTTGACGCAGCGTTGTGTGAAAAATAAACATGATGACGCTCAAAGCTTAGTGCATTTGCTAAAGTTATCTCTACGGCCGCACCTTGAAAGTAAAAAGTCAACATTCGTATTATGTCTTCGAGTGTCCCTGCATTACTAACGATGTTGTTGGCACAAGAAATTTCTTCGTCGCTTAGTACATAGTTTGATTTCTAATAAAATTACAATTGAATTTAACGTGTACACTCGAATAAAAAAATATATAATGGACGTGAAGGATATACCTGAATAAAAACGTTCTATAACAATTTCGAAGCTCGGGACGTTAAAACGCTGAAAGCTTTAAAACAACGGCATACTTTTACCGTCGCTTCCAATTAAGCTCCGTACCGTATACGCAATATAGCTACGCAGTACGCACCTCTACGCCAGCACGGCGTACTGGCGCCGGGACGGTCTCTTGCATCGAAAGAGTTCATTGTTTATATCGAGCGTATTTTTTTTTGTGTAACTGGTGCCCTGTCGTCGCTCAAGTGGCAATAAATTATAAACTTAACCTTGGCTACGTTTGTTTTGTTTAACCGTTTAGTCGCTAGTCGCATGTGTGCATCGTGAGAACTTATTGCTTTAAATTGTGCAGCGTAGTGTCGACATTGAAAATGTTCAAGTGTTTATTTTTAATCCGTCATTGCACTTAACTCGCCGTTTGAAACTTTAGAATAAAATCAAAACATACGTGTAGTATAAACAAAAAGTATTGATTTGTACGCCTTTTATACATGGGATCTACTTCTCAGTCTATCAAAACCCGGATGCCAGGCGGCGAGGTCATTTCTTGAGAAGTTAAATACGATTTTAATTGGCATGACCACTAAGGCAGGTAACTCTACTAGTATAGTATAAGATTGCCTCGCTTTCCATTCAAAAATGATTTTGGCATCTTTCGTTTTGATCACATCATGTAATATGTGTGATGTAAAATATCCTTTCACATCAAATGATAACGTAGGTAACATCACATCATTCATTTATACATTTAATGTGATATGTGTTCAGTTCAAAATCAATTTAGTGTGCGTTAATTTAGCCGGATAATTACGTCACTGTTTTCAAATTTAGATTAGATTAGATTTGCAATCCGAGTAATTAAGATTCAATGGAGCTTTATGTACAGAATAACGCAATGTGAATCTAACAGCTATTTAAATTAAGAGTAAATATTTTATCTGATATTAAGTGACTACTATTAGAGCTACATAAGAAAAGAGATAGATAGAGCAGAAGAAAAAGGAAGTGATATGAAAGACCGTTGCGTCAAACGAAATGCACAAGCGTAGAATAACTCACTTTTTATACCAGAAGTTGGCAAATGAGCAAGCAGTTACCAATGTGACCGCTATCCGTAGACATCTGCAACAAGCGAGCACTTGCGAGTTGCGGATGCGTTGCCTACCTTTAATAGACACAAAAAATAATATAGATAGACAGAAAAAAGGACCTTTTCTTATAAGGAAAGGGTGGGAAGGGAAAGAGGACTAAAATCCTCACTCCTCAGACGAAACGCAGACTACTTCTGCTTAACGCCTATTTTCTGTGAGTTTGTGATATTTCACCGATTGAGCGGGCCATTCGTGCCACTGATGTTGTTTTTGAGGACTCTACCACTGTTACTTCTCTTTCAAGCCAGTCTTATATATTGCGGTCGTCGCTGTATGAATCGTTCATCAATCATATGTTGCATGAATCATTGCTGTATTGTAAAACTGTGTTGTGTGTGTAATTTAAGGACAACATAATCGTTCTTTCACAAAGTAATTTCAGCAGTTTGCAAATTAAATTCAGACATTTTTAAAAATGTCCTAAATCGATTTGAATAATTCTGAAATTGACTTGTAAAAGACCGAATTTGTAGTTAAAAATATCTGCCAATGTATGTAAAAAATGCTCCTCATATTATTTACCAGGGAAATTCTTATCACTTTGGGTTTCAAATTAAATTTATTGGATGTCTCACAATGTTGCTTATATTTATAACACGTGCCAGCTTATATCTTATCTCTGACGGCTACTGTCGCGTCCCTTTGTAAACGAGAACTTTATCTACATTCTTAAGGTGGTGATATGTTAAAGATTTTTTTGGATCTGATTGTTTTCTTTCATAAAAAAGAACTTACAATAAAAAAAATTACATAAGACATTTTAATTTGATTTATATATTTAACCAACATATTTTTTTTCATGTCAATTCTTTATTTGGAAGAAAGTACGTGCAGTTCCTTGGCTTACTATTTTAGATTCTAAAGAATCTTGATTCTTAATTTCCGCGTACCCGTATATTCATCGATTGTGACATGTTTAGCGACATTCTGAGCTCCTATATTTTTATTATTTAATAATTGTCCAATGATTCGAACTAAACATATAATGATGTATTCGCCGTGTGTATGTTTAGCAGTAAACGAAGCACATATGTAGGGATATATTGCGTTACGTAGGCATATTATTTTATTGACTCTAATATGTCTAGTGTAACCCACTCAGTTGTGACGGAAGTTCACATTGAAAGTAGTTGGGACGGTCGATTGGAGCACGTCAAAGTTGTATCACCCAGGCATGCTTTTGTAAGAGATTTATCAACAAAATATTAATTTAATGTAACCCTTGCTATACCCATTCAATAAATATTGACAAACATAATTATTGATCGTATAATGCACCGTACAGTATAGATAATAAGGCTGATGATTCACTTTCATTGGACGAAACGTATTTATAGTTTACGCCTTTCGTTTTGGAACATAATACATATATTGGTTTTCAATTATGTACTCGAGTTTTCGATCGCTGTAATCATAATAAGGAAATGTCGCTTTTAATATAATTTTTGTTATTTTAATACCACCATCTTTCTCTAGTTGATTTACGTTCTGTTAAATGTAAATTGTTTAAGTAGGGTTGTGAGTTTAAAAATCTCAAAAGTAATGAACTACTGAGTTTTTAATAGCAATTTAATAGTTTTAATAACTATAATAGTTATATAATATATAATTATATTACCAGTAATAATTCTATAATAATTATATTAATATTTATTTTTAATGGAAGATGGTGGAAAATGAACCGAGAGATGTAAACTGGACCAAGTGACAACTACCGCTAGGCATCTGCAAGTCTGCGACAAGAAAATGTGTTGTAGATATGTTGACTGCATTTAATAGATAGAAAAGGGGATAAACAGAAAAAAATATATTTTTAAGAAAAATATATACCTTTTAATATCCACTCCCTCTCTCGTCTAATCCTCTTTCTCATTATTTCCTTAAGTTCCTAGAGTCATCAATCAAAAATATTTTAGGTTATTGTAACAAGGTCAGATTAGTGGTTGTGCCACAATATGCTTCGACAGCATGCCACGTATTTACAGCGTGATAATGGTATTGATACATATATTTGTATGATGATTTTGGCAAATATATATTTAACACCTGGCCACAGATGGGATATTAATACAATGCGTTGGATGCGATCATATCTCGTTAGTGCGTCCTGTTGTTAAGCAAACGAATATACATACATATACGAGTAATTGAATTTTACGTTGTATTGAAACTACTGCGAATAAATGAATTATCGAAATAATGAAAATATGATGAGTACATTGAATATTAACAATGCAGTTTTAATTTTAAAGATGAAATATTATATTATTTGATATTTTGTGCTATTTCATAATGTCACTTATAATATAGCCAAAACCAACAACTAACAGTTTGGACTACAGTACAGTTCAGGGTATATGGAAGAGTAGTACGTACTGTGCCGACTCTACGCAAGTGGGAAAAGGGCAGAGAGATGATGTTATTTTATTTAAACTTGGGTTTGGCTAAATAAACGATAGACTGATTGAAATTAATTATTATTGAAATACGCTCTTAAGAGGTAGACACAGCGCACAGACGTAGACGGTAGCACTGTAACATACCTTTAAAGGATCGTAGGTAAAGTAGAGGTTCTTAGATCACATTTTACAAAAAAATATTACTAGTACATAGTATATATTACAGAAAATATGTGGTGTGACGTATACTTATTATGTTTATAACAATCTTTTCATAATAAATAATTTGAATTTCAGTTTCTACAATTGAGTCAATTGCGGTTTACTCAACTTAATACGACACCTAGGGGCAATATATTATCGGGCATGGTTAAACAAAAATACGAGTATACACGTGATATGTAATAGCACCGCCCCATTTTTGTCTATAGTAATGTTTTCCAAAAATCCCCTCCCTATTTTCACCTCACGTAATTAATGGATAACCTTTAAATGATAGAATAAGAAATAGTCGTGACAGGCATGACCTTGCTCCACGTGAGCGTATCGACGTAACGCGACGTGACGCGATACCGCACGACATAACATGCAAGCGCGACAGATTATCGCGACGATGTTGGACAAAAAAATACAACTAGCTAACTTAAGATTTTCACGGTGTATAAAATTGCGTTGCGTCGCGTTTGTCGCTCCCTTAGACAACGGGTCAAATTGCTCTTTCGATTTTCAAATTAATTACATAAATATAACGTATTAAAATTAGTCATGGGAGAACTATTTTTTCATAACATATAAAAATTCATAAAGAAGTTTTATACTGAATTTAATATATTTTCTGTTTCTTTCCAGACTGACTAAACACGAGGGAAGGATGACAAGTCTTCTATATTCGGCTTGGAAGTTAGTACATCGAAGCATGCGGCAATAGGCTTCACGATGGATACGTTGGCTGTGGTGACGTCACTCATAGGCCTTATTTGCTTAGGTAAGAACTGATTTATTAATATTAGACAATTTTACTGATTAGGCAATTGCCTGCTCAACTTTAGGTATGAGATTAAAGAAGAAACTGTAGATTTATATTAGATTATGCATACATAGTATGTTCCATGGCTTACCAGCTACGTTGGTAGTGATGTTGAAATAATAAGTTCAAATAAAACTATGGCAAGGTGCCAGAGTTCGTCTCCTGCGCATATCCAGTAGACGATTTTGCTGACTGTTTATAGAGAAATCAGTTTCCTCATAAGAACTCAATCAAATTTAAATCTTACATAAGATTTAGTAAAATAAATCCGCGACTAAGAAATAACTTGCTCGTAAACCGAGATTCGATTTGTCTTCAAATTTCCAAACAAATCTTTTAACAACTGAACTAGCATGACTCAGGTGAATATTAGACTCAGGTAAATAACAAAATAGTAATTTTCCAAATGTTTGCGTTACACAAGAATTACAAATGGGCCGAAGAGTCAGGGTTCAACCAGCGCTAATAGCTCGGCCTTCACCCTCCATTGGGGTTGCATTCCCCTACACTATTCGATATTTAGTGCCTCGCCGTACCATCTTAAATATACCATAACCCCACTTAGCGTATTTCAAAATGTGTCCTTTCAATTACCCCAATTTATCACTAACTTAGTTGCATAAATAATAAGACTTAAATAAATTATGTTTGATATTTAAACAAGAACTTTAACAACAACTCAGGGATAACCATTCACTAGAAGATATAATCTTTAACTATGCTAAAATATAAAATTTTATTCATAAGAATGTTACACATATTTATCATCGTTTCTTGCTTGATTGCCTCCAATGGAGAAAGGCCTGATGTTAATAATTATCGAAAGAATTGCACTATCTAGGCCAACGTAGTAACTAAATGAACGTAAGTATTTTTTACACAGATAAAAAACTATCTTACGTAGCTAAGGTTAGAATGAAATCTATAAACAAGTCCCTCGGGTGCCATAACTACTGCAAGAGATACTTAGTGACAGAACTCATGAGGTTAACAAAACACACATGCTTAGATTTACCGCCGCATCTGTCTGTTGCACATATTTCACAATCAACACACATCGGAATAGATTATGAATATCCCCGCTTTGAAGAACCCAATTCCCCCAGTATACGATGTCACAGTAACGTAATTATTTTAAACTGCGTGCAACAATATATGTACATGAGTTCATAAAAAAGCTCGCCACCCCGGGCGGTTATCAAAGCGTAAAGAAGTTAGGATAATGTTAAACGACGCCTAGCTTTTGTGTCTAATGCGTGATGGATGCTACGTAAAATGCGGTGAAAAAAGAGAGAGAGAATAATAAAAATAAACAGAATCAATCGGGCCGGGTACTTACAATGGGCGGCGTATTGGACGTCATTGTATTCGAGTTTGAAAAATGGTCTGTATCTCACTGATCTGACTACAAACAAAACTACGGCTGCTTTGAATATCGACACGTGTGACCCTTACGTAATATACTGTTTGTCGCTTTTTTGTTATGCTTAAAATCTTGGTTTCACAGTATCAGCGTTCTCGTATCTTGTAATTTAATATGTGTTATTGGACTTTCTTTTGAGGAACGGATTCTAGGCCTTGTTAAAAAAAATGAATGGTTGATAACTAAGCCAAAATAATCCTTAAACACCGCCTCACTGTAGTTCTTCTGATAATATCTGCTTAGAAAAACTTGCTGTTTGAATTAGGATTGCTTAGAATTTTTTTGTGATAAAAACTAATACTCCATTAAAAATCGCAGTATAACAACATCGGCTACTATTTCGGGCAAAAAAAACTTATCGCTTAAGTTAAGAGAGCGTTGTAAATTCTTCTTAAAATCCAAAAAATTCGCATCGAGACTACTAAATGTTATCTAAATGGGAAATTAGGTAGGACATTCATTCATTAATCACAAACAGCCTCACATCGTTCTAAATTCTTGGCAACCGGCGATTGTAATCTCGAATGTCCTCGAATATAGACGTCAACGGTTAAAAAACGTTATCTTTGGAGGCCATCACGATATATTTCGCTAACTCACTAAAAGCTTTGATCGCGGTAGCTGTTCGGTGTTCTAACTAATGCCCTTTTATCTTCTCTTCAATAAATCTTTATGAGATTTACAATTGTTAGTAAGCGAAGACAGTACAATAGTATAAATTGTAAATATACATTTTTATTAAAGTGATTACATTTGCGACTTCAGTAGGTGAATACTTCAATAGTTGGTTAAGTGAAAAAAAAAAGAGTTTTAATATAATTTTGACTTGATATTTAATGTTTTTTTAAATTTGTATAAAAACCATGATATAATAACTACTATATTATTTATATTAAAGTTTAACTGTAAGTTAGTAAACATTATAATTATTTAAATCGATAATTAAACAGGTACTATTAAATATCTCCTAAAAATAGTTAACACAGAGACTACATATATCCCTATCTACTACTTCAGATTTTATTCAAATCACTCTAATTTTCTATCTTAGGGACATTGAATTCTAATAGTTTTGTAAACGCTACTCCAAATAATCCGTTAAATCGTAAATCAAACCATACGACACAACGTTATCGCAGCTTTTAAAACTTTTACGCGAATAAAAATAAAACACATCAAGAACGGGTATCGAAATGCAGTATAATGTCTTGTTGTTACAACTGCCCACGCGCCATCTCTATAAAAACAAACCTATAGAAAGATATGTCGCAACCGTCGCCGACGCATTTCCGCAAACTGCATCGAGAATTCGTCTCAACTTTACTAATAAAACAACACATTTTCGAATATAACATATATCTTCACGCAATACGGCTCAATATTGCGTAACTGCTGAAAGGATCAGTGGATTTAGCTACACTACATATCGTTTCCGAAATGTCTGTATTTCATATAGTAAGAAGGAACGTATGAAAGTCGATACTGCTACAACAATTTGTCTGTGCATTAGGGCGTCTTACAAGACAAACATAACTCACGAAATTCAAATTAACCTAATCTTTCCATCCGTTGCACGGAGGCGGCTAATTCTCGACACATGTGTGACTTGGGCGTTTTGTTTTTTTTTGCATCGTAAAACCTTAAGTGCTATTTTATTAAGCGTGGCATTTGGTGACCTTTCTGACGATTAAGAGAAAATATTACAAATTTTAACATATGTTTCTTAAAGTCTCAGTAATGCAATGAACAAGGGTAATCGCTGAGGCAGCTGGTAACAATTGATGCTTGGAAACTAAAATCGAGATGCAGCATAATCTTCTTTTGTTTTACGTATTATATTTAATAAAGTATGCGAGGCTAGATTATGATTTAAATTCTTATACATCTTATACAATTTCGAAATATTAAAACATATTTAGACTTTTGCAGTGGACATCTCTCTCGCATTGATCCGCCTAAATAATAAGTGCAGCAAATGATAGATAGAGATAGATGCTTGAGATTCCCTTCCACTTAGCTTTTATACGTCTTCAAGATGAGAGAGAGAGAGAGAAAGAGTAGACGCAAAACTTTTTTCAATAATAGAAATCACCTCGATCATACATGGAAAAGCTATAGAAGATAATAATTTCTTACAATATTTCATTAAATCTGGGTACATAGATGAAATTTTAAAAAGAGGCTTCTCTAATTATTTCTATTTCTATTAGTATTTATTTATACGCAGCCGAAGTCGAGGGCATTAGCTGGTTTTAAAAGTACTCTAATATATATCAAGTCATATAGAAAATCAATACAAGCGTAATTATAGCGTAGAATCAGATTGCAAACGAGGGGTCCCAAATTCGAACACGTGTTCTAAACTCGAAAAATCGTGATTGGTTCCCTTAGGATGCAATTATAATTTTTCGACTCATTAGAATTAGAATTTCTTCTCTTGAATACGCTATTGAGTTACAAAGGGTGACGATTATTGCTGTCAGATATTTCAAATGGAAACCTATCTCAAGTAGGATTTTTTTACATCACCAATATAAATTAATCAAAGAGATTCGGAAACTCTTTTGATGCTATTACAACCTCTGCGAAAGCAGATATATTGCAAACCGAATTTGGATTTCTTTTGAACCAAAGGAAAGTCGATTAATATGAGTATAACACCATAAGTCTTATGTGAAATTTATTTCATCAAGCGATAGTAAACAATTTATATGGTTTGCTATCAACGTCATTATCCGAAATAGAAACTTGTAATGGCTCAGTTCAAAGGGATTTGACATGTTCTATGCCACTATTGGCCGCGTGTTCGTCGACTAAAATGTGAAAATCATGTCTCCATAAGCGATATTTTTTTATTTACTTTTTTTTCTTGCGACGCGTGTCAACATGTGCGAGTGGTATAAATTAGCAAGGGGACATGACGTACCCTCGCAAACTTTTTATAACAAAGACTTTTGAACAATAGCAGCTAACTATTCGTGTGTGAGTTAAAAATCACTCCCTTCGGCGTTTCGACTTTGTCACAGTAATGTTTTTGTTAGAAACTTTATTTTCCATCAAAAGAGCTTATTTACGGTTTCAGTTAATAAAATATTTATTTTAACTGTGATATGGCAATAGGCTTAAAGACTGGGTTTTCGGATTTATAATCTGCCAGTCGATTTCAACATTAACATAGTTTTTTTTTTTAAATTCTTGAAATTATCTGAATAAGACATATATATATATATATA
>DWLR01001933.1:0-16715 GCA_018246295.1 Papilio alexanor hazarajatica
CCCTGCACCGCTCACGCGCGCCCTGTTCGTTTTATTCAAATTTTACTTTTCAAAGGACTTATGGGCCACCCTGTATAATTGATTTTTGTGTAGACACATGTGTCCCTCGAAGAAAAGCCCTAACAATGTGTTAGGGTGGTTTTAAGGTTACAAATTTTTATTTTTTCTGTATTTTTGTATTAAGGGCATATCTATTTATATTACACATCTAAAATATATGTAAAAAAAGCAGTTATATTCGAGCGTTCTTTATTCGCTTTCTATTCAAGTTCGAGAAAGTATGTTCGTTTATATTCTCCATTGATTTCTAGACTAAATTTAAATCAATATACCGTGATACATTGTTCAATGTAATGCGCTTTTTATGGAAGAAGGTGGCAAACGAACAAGCGGGTCATCTAATGTAAGGTGACCACTACCCATAGGCAGCTAAAACACGCTAATGAGTTACAGATGCTTTGCTTCCCTTTAATGGATAGAGTGGAGGATAAACCGAAAAAAGAAAATTTCCTTGTCCTATGCATCCCACCCCCGTCATATCCACTTCCCCATCCCATCTTTTCTTTCTTCTGTGAGGTCGTTGTATTTCACCGGTCGAGTCCACATATTCGGCAATAGATATTATTGTTGCGTAATTTACCACTGGACTCAAAGAAACTCTGTGAAAAAAAAAAGACAGACAGCTATCCTGAAAAATGAGGTATTTCGCTAGAATTCTCTTGTGAAAACCTTAACCTTAATGATAACTGCTGATACACGAGATATGGCATAAATGAGTCCTTGTAGCTTAAAGAAAGTGATCGATAAAATCATTTGCCATCTCTCTCCGTAAGTAGAACGAACACAAATGTACTAATTAAAGAAGGAAATTGCTCAAAAATACGTTTGAAAACTGCACGGATAGAATACAGCTCTTGGAAAAACTACAGCTCGTCGACATCATTCTGCGTCAACCAGAGTTTTACTATAACCCGCAACAACTTATGTAGCAACAAGGTATCAGTTTGTATTCGGAGTAAGTACTATTCACAAAAAATGTTATTAGCAATGTTAAAATGTTCTTAAATCATTTATGGATTCTTTTTGTTTTTTATCGTAAATTGAAACAAAATACACGCTGTAGAAGATAACTTCTTTATTTATTTTAATTCCTCTTAAATGCCTTTTAGAGGAGAAGTTTACCGATATACAATGTAGTCATTTAACTCACATTCGCAGCTATGTTCACTCTGTGAAATTTCTGATTCTACACGCTCGCGCGTTTCGTTGCATCAGAAATTTCGCCCCTGTTTTTTTCTCTAACGCGTCTAAACAATTATAACTTCAAAAATTTTATATAAAATAAACAATGTTTTACGTCATTTCACCTCCATATTGGTTAATTAAAAATGTAGGCCTAAGTGAGTATTTATTTTTGATACTTATGTATACTATTTACTAATCCGTAAGTCCTATGTTTTTAGGCATTGATTGTCAGTTTATTATTATCGTCTTTAAAAACAATAAAATGACTCTCATATATAATATATTAGGAAATATTTAAAACGTGACCACTTCTAATAGGTTTTATAGACTTTCATTCGCTACGGTCGGCGGTATAATGTAAGAAATTAGGTTGAATAGCTTTTTAATCATAGAGAGCATGACGAATCGCCCTGTCAAAGTATTATGTCTGCTGACTCAAAGGTGTTTGAACTCTAAAGTTGTTAGGTCCATTTAAATTCACAACTAACAATATAACCGAATGAATTTGTTCTAAACTTTTAAAACTTTTTTTACGGTTCAATTCATTTACCTGATTAAATATTTAGTTGAAAAGTTTATTTTACCCATTATTAAGTATAGATTATTTCGCTCAAGATCAACAATGTCGGATAAACATAAACAGCACTTACTATACTTTATAAATAAATTAAAATTGGAATTGAAACAGAACTTTTATTAATGAAAAGACATTTACATACACAAACTTAGCCACTCTTCAAATTGATTTTACTTACCAAGATGGCGGAAGAAAGATGAAAGTGGAATCAGAAAATAGTGTTGATGCAATAAAAAATTATGAAAATAAGTATTTCCATTTGCATTGTTCTAAAAGAAAATTATATTTGTAATCTCCTCATATAATAGCAATTGTTAGTTACGAATATTATTTTTTCAACGTTTTATCTGATTAAAGAACAATTCTAAATAGGGTATTTAAGTAAATTTATAAACTTCCATAAGTCTAGTTACTTAATAACAATTATCCCTTACTTTATACCTATTTGCAGAGTGAAATTAGGGTCGCCCTTAATGAAGGTATCATGTTCCAGACTCGGAAAGTAAATTGTTTGTTTTATAAAATTAGATTAAACGCTAATTGCTTGATGTTAAAATTTTAATGTAATTTTATATGTTTTTTTTTTTTTTTTTGTTGAACAAAGAGGTGAACTATCACGATCAAAAATCAGTTGTGCCGACCGCATGTAAAATGGAATCAGGACACTGAGTGATTATCTTCTCTTCAGAATGTCTCTATGGTGACAGTGCGTCACTTAAATACACGAATAGACCGACGCGACTAGGTAAATGAATTGGAGGTATTTACATCGCAAAGCTATTGAAATTCGTAAGTGAAAATTAGCCGTCAGCATCAAGGAAACGAATTGGCTACCAGCATATAAAACTTAATGTCCCATTCATTTACAATTCGTGAGTCCTCAGTCTGTATTAAGCCTAATAAAATTTACATATTTAAATTAAACTGCGAAATAACAAGACATTGAAGACGTCACAGGCTTAACGCGACACGATGGTGCTATGCATTCCATGCAATAAATTTTACCACAATGTATCCATTTCTATTGAAGAAATATATATTTATATTATAGAAAACAACAGAAGACAAAATGGTTAAACAAACATGTTAGATTTAGAATATTTTTAATTTTAAAGAAACGACTTTTCGTTTTGAATCGTTCATTTTATAACACTTCTGTTAATGAATGTACTTGATACAAATCGAAATAACAGATACCTGTAATCGTTTCACAGATAAATATGTACCGCTACAAAATTGGAGTTCACATGAGTTATATCCAATGAACTTTGACATTAATCAGTCCATGTACGATAACACACTTCATTACGTATACGCCAGACAGACGTGCGCGTTGCAGTGATAAATCACAAAACAAAGGACGGACGGACATTGTGAAGTGTTTATATTTCTGCCAATATTTTAGGATTACCCGTCGCGCATCTAAAATATGATACGGATACATTGCGAATATTACGTTTATTTTTAAACATTACAAAATGCTACAATGATATAATAGCTACATGATTTAAGTCACGTACTAAAGTGTTCACTCATATATGCAGACAATGACACATGACATCAAAATAGTAGACATAGATTATAGTTTTCCAATATCCTCTCTGTCTATAATATTTTGTCATAAGCCCCATCTGAAGTCATCCCCTTCTTAATATTCCAAGCCGTATGTATCAGAAATTGTTTGTTGGTATGCTCCGATCTCAGGAACTACCAAATATTATTTGAAGCGCGAGTATAACGAGATAGCGAGAACGAGAGTAGCTGTGTAGCGAGTATAACTGCTTCGCAGTTAAAAATTAAGAGCATTTTAATTTTAGGTGATTATTATAGCAACTTAAAATATAAGCTTCCTTGCTAAATGCCGAAACAAATAACTTTTCTTTGTAATGTTTGTGCTTAAACTCCTTTTTTTTTTGCTACTTTATACGAATTTATAATGTATCCCTTATCATACACATCCATGCATTTTTTAATATAAGGCCTTAAATATAAGTGTACTATAAGGGCAGCGAAGTGTGCTATGAAGTAATCACTTTATTGCTGTCTTTTAATGAAATTACATACCTGCGTAGTAAAACGGGGGCGTCGGTCAACGCGCTTTAAAATGGGAGTGTCGATTGACATACGACCGTTGTACTGCAAGTCACCCACATTAATGAATCCACTCGCTTTAATGTGGGCAAGCAGAATGCTTTATAAATTATTCGAAACGTCGGTTTATTTTGACGCCTTTTGAATTTACAAAGATGCCTCTCAAAAGTTAATTCGATTTCGATTAATTGATTAAGAAACGTAAACATTCGTACGCTTCAATTAAACACACTGCTCAATTAATTTATTTGACATAAAGAATGATGTTTTTTATCGTTATACTTTTATTAACACAAGTTTGACAACTTAGTTTCACTTAATAATAACTTGTAAATATGTTTTATTGATTAACAACATTTGATTAACAAATCAAAAGTTGTATGGAAAAATACCCAACAACTAAATTGTATTTAATTAATAATTAGTAAAGATTTTTTGTTTTGATTTTATTAATTAATAAAAATTTATTAAAACATAATAGATGAAATATTCAAGATTTGATTTCTTTCTTGATTAAAAAAAAAATATGAGCTGCGTATTGCATTTTATAGTATTTCTACGTTTCGTCTGGTGACTGAGCCTTAGTAAGGGTTTTAATTAAAATGTAATTTTTAAGGTTTCAATTACATATTTGTTAAGATAATATATGTTGGAAAGATTATCTGTAACATATTTCTACACAAAAACATTCCTTATTTCTTTTTTAAATCCAATACAGATTTATCTTTTTCTCTAGAGATGTTCTTTCTTAACTTAATCTGTTCTATTTTCAGACATTTACTTTCTTTGTAAATTTTGTCACAAAAACATCTAATTGGGTTTGAGTTTTAATTATTTTATTTCTTAATGTTAATTAATTCTATACAAATATTTTTTAATCCTAAAGCAATACTTCTGTACTGTATCTATACTAAATTAATACTAAGTTAATTAAGCACAAACCCTACAAAAACAGTACAAATAGAAAATTATAACTGAATACAAATTTAATGATGCAAAAAGCTGCAGAAGCAGAAAACTTACATACAATAGTGCAAACGTTTATTAAAAGAATTAAAGGCATAAATTTTACAAAGGATAATAAAACCAGTCATACGTAACGAGCATTTCTAGCACTTGGATACTACTCGTGAAGTCTACAGTTATGTGACAGACGGGTGTAATGAAGTAAGTCTTGCTAATTCACGAACCCGCCTACTCCACGAGAAAAACTAGAGACCTTCATTAGTTTAGCGACTTGCTCTTGAAGTCGATTGGCGGTGAAGTGCGTTACGTTAATGGATCCAACATAAGCTAGGGCTCACGTAATTTTAGTATCGTACATTAATTTATAAGAAGCGGAATTGAATTTAAATTTATTAACCTTTCATTTTCTATTGACACGCCGAGTTCTTTTATGTGATTTACAAAAATAAGTTATATCTAAAGAAAAAAAAATTATAAAACATTTCCGTTTACATTAATTTTAGTAAACCAATTGGAACCGAAACGGAACCAAACAACGCTTGAAAAAAATGTGTTTTCTAGATACAAACATCCCAAACGATACAAACCAATATATGTTAAAACACCAAAGCTACAGTAATGTCCCGCCAATGTTTATTCAGAGCTTTAAATTCCGAAAGGGTTTCATTAATTTGATCATTATTCTTGTGAAATCCCGGTGCGTACTAAGAAATGACAAAAGGTGCTCTAATTTTGCCATAAATTTCCCTTTAGGCCACCCCTTGCGTACCATAATTACATTACTCTTCAACGTTTCTATAAATACTACAAATAAATTCGTTTCATCGGGTTTTCGAGTTACGGTATTTTTTTTAAAGAAAACCTTGATAAATTTTTCTTCATTACCTCTGTAATAAAAAAAATATGATGAGTTAAAATATGACCGTCACCTTACTGTCATTTGTGTAACGGCAAACTTTTAACGTGATTTGCGGATGGAGATGATAATGACGATGATAAAAAAACTGAACTTTACCTTTTTGAAATTTTGTACGTAAGAAACTGGTAGTATATACAAAAAAAATATAAGTATGAGACTCCGGGGAAGCAAGAATAAATAAAATAAAAATGAAAATGAAATGAATAAAATAAAAATCGAATTATACCTCGTACTTTAAAAATAGGTTAAGCCGTCTAGGCTATATGTATATAAAGAAATGCTGTTGATAAATGATAATATAAAAATTGAATACAGAAAGATTTATTATTAACTAACTAATTATTATTATTTAACATTGACTTGGCACGATCCTTCATCTGTCGTCCTCATCTATATAACAAACACATTACGCACACGTCGCCGTTATGGGAAATTAAGGAGATGAAAATCCTGCTTCATTTTCGCAGCATTCATTTGTCACGTTAATACTACCTTTATGACGTTTGTCATACTGGACTATTGCACGACAATATGCTATGACTTTCGTCTTTTAAATTGTCTTAAATGTAACAAGCGATATTGTTTCAATCATCATCAATTACTTACACATCAACTTCGAATATTGATATTTTCATGATTGATAGCCTATTCCGTAACTGTCTTGATTAATTCCCCTAAACAGATTTCAGACTTCTTCACCGATATGAGTTAAACAATCGCAAGTAAACATATGGCGAACTATTAAAATATAAATCAAGTTTCATAAATTATAGACTTTGCTTTAAAAAAAACAAAATGAATGAAGCGGTCTCCCGACAACATTCCCCGCAGCTAAGGCGACGACACAAAATGAAGAAATAGGATTTCTTCCTCCGCGTCTTGAAACATTTAAGACGGTATGATTCGAGGGTTGTGCATTGCTCGTTGTTTATGTCAATAACAAAGTAATTCAACTGTATTTTTTTCTTTTGGTTTACTGTTTTTTTTTTGTAAAAAAAATTGCCAAATATTTTTTAATATTATTAATTACAACGAACTGATAGTTATGTAATCAAACTGTTGACTGCTTAACAATAACCATGCAAACAAATCAAATTAAACATGTGAAGCCCTCGTGTCGTTTTATGTGTCATCTTCATGACCTTTGGTACCTAATTTAGTATGTTTATATCAGATAGCATTTCTGCCCCGTCGGGTTAGATTAAAAGAAACGAAATTTTACGTTTATAACGTAACCGTACCTATTTTCGAATGGAATATAACTGCAGATAAACTTGGTAAGTAGCCAATAATAAATGAATTAGACAAAAGGGTCAGGATACCTAACGCAAGACTGCCTTCTATCCAACAAAGTGAAAACCAGAAGACAGAAACAAGCGACTTCGGAAAAATGAAACCCTCATGAAATTTAATGTGAAAATATCTTGAAACGAAGCCAAACCCCGGCTTGAATTATTTATATATCACTATTTTAATGGTCCTACGTTAGTTTCATTAGGGTGGATTTGTTTCTTAATTTTACTCGAATTTACATTTATATTTATTTATTACATCTATTTGCCAAGCTGCATACGACACATTAGCAAATTTTTATTTAAACTCTATATATTTATAAATTAATACTGGTATATAATAACTTGTATTATTTTTCTGTCACTAAGCGACAAAAAAATATGGATTGATGATGGATGGATGGACGACGATCTGGTCAAGGTTGCGGGAGTGCAATGGATGAGGATGGCGGAGGACCGATCTTTGTGGCGATCAATGGGGGAGGCCTACGTCCAGCAGTGGGCGACCATAGGCTGAGATGATGATGATGATGAAGCGACAGGATGAATCGTATGTTTGGATAATATGTGACCTACGACTATTGACACCGAATTTTAAAATAAAACTGTGCAATTTGTCTTTCACAATAGCCCTTTAAAATAAATTTTGATGTCTTCGCACTACTTACTTCACTACAAGGAGTCAAAGAATTAAAAAATACCTACTATTTAAGACTGGTCTCGAAACTACTAGAAAATTAATTCAGAATGTAGAAACCTTTTCTATGGACCTATTTAGTTTGTCAGTAATGTTTTTGTAATATACATATTTCTTTTAATTTTATATTCGTATTTCAAATCGACCGTTCACTTCCATCGAGTTGTCTGTATGAATATCTGCAAGTCTGTGAAGGCGTTGGCGTCTATAAAATAACTCACCGCGACTAGATGCTCTTATTTGCGTTTGCCAATACCAGACAGAATACGTTAAGCATAAGAAAACTTTATGAAATAAACGTAAATGTATATCGAACCTTTATTATTTATTTGCTGTTTACTTTTTATTAAATTTACATGTTAACTTTGTCATTGCCGTTACATAGACGCTATACGTTTCTACAGATATATATTTTATATGGAAGAAGTTCGCAAGCAAGCAGTAGAGGTGGGACGTATATATACAGGAACAGTTTTTGATACTAGGTTTCACTTAATACTCCTAAGTATGGAGTATCATGGGACCAAATATAAATATAATATATTCTGGGACATTATTCACACACGGCCATCTGACCCCAAACTAAGCAGAGCTTGTGCTATGGAAACCAGATAACTGATATACTACACATATTAATACTTTTCTGTTGTAAATACATACATATATAGATAATTACACCCAGACACAAAACAAACAGACATGTTCATGCACACAAATGTTTGTCCTGGGGAATCGAACCCACGACCTGCGGCGTGAGAGGCAAGTATCTTTACCACTGCGCCAACCGGGCAGTCAGTCCATTGTCAGTCACTCAATTTGGTGGAAAGGGATAAAAATGGAAGCCTTTGGTGCATAACTTTTTAGATAGTAGACTTAAGTTGTACCTAATTGATAACAACACAATGATCACAAATGTTAGATCAATGCCACAATAACCAACATCAGACACAATAAACAATTTATATAGGTCATCACAATAACGTCCTCGTATATCTCTTCGACATAATAAATAACAAATATTGAACTAGAAAATATCGAGTAATATAGAAGATAAGTAAAGATCCATAACGTATTATTCCTACTTTTCATTTTGTTTATTTAATAAATTCCGTTACGAGTCGTGGAAATATCGGCAAGTCGTTGGCGGGAGAGGGCCGATGTTATGTAAACAGTGCGGAGTATCTCCCTGGCCTCGGGTCGTCCTACTGAATAAATAACGTCGCAGCAAAACAAACTCAAACAAAACTAAATTTATTCACCAAATACAGCGATTAATACACGATCTCCTGACAGATTTATGTTCTGCCCTTTTGTGAGATAAGGACACCAATATGATCTGAATAAAGTTGAAACAATAGAATATATATTAGATAATATTTTAATTAGCTACCATTCTTGGCTTCGTACGGGTAGCGCAGATTTCTTTTCGTCTTCTTTAGCAGTAATTGACATATTTAAGATTACTCCAATTCAGCTAACGAGTCACACCGTAGTTTTACAATTGTTGATTTATATGACACAGTTAAACTGTGTCGTATAAATTTATTAGTGATGTACCTACATTAAAAGAATTTCTGTTGGTTGATTTTAAAACTTTGTTTTACTTTATCCACTAAGTTCGTAATGTTTGAACTTCTTTTGTTTTACCGTATCCGTAAACAAAAACAAAGTGATAAACTTCAAAATGAACACTTTACTATTGTATTCCGATAATCCGTAGCACAGCCAAAAACTACGCAAACATCCGCGTTTAAGCGACAAATGGAAGTGTCAGTGATAAGACAAAGCTGAACAAGATTGCCAACTGAGTTGCCAAGCGAGATAATAAAGCGGCTTTACTATTTGTGGCTAAGTAATGACGACTGTCTTCCAAAAGATCTCTTAAAATTGTTTATCGTAGAATTAATGCTATGGGTATTAACTTATTTCTCTATAAACATACACAACGACCAAAGGGGGAATGATACGCATATGTTTTGTCAGGTAATGCAAAAATATGCAAATAAAAATCGGTGGGTTGGTGAAAGTGATTCAATCATAAAATTTATTTTTGTTTTTATTTAATATTCTTACTATGCCTATTTTATTGTAATTTGATTACTTTGAAATAAAATATTTCAGTACGTTAATTGGTCTGAGGTTAAATTTTCAATAAATATAAAGGAAAATATTACAAAAGGAAATTTAAAACTTTAAATAGGTAAAATTAACTAAATTAGTTCACCATATTTGAAGATAGCGGACCGGTTGACGCGGTTAGTAAGATGCTTGCCTTTCATGCCGCAGGTTCAGAGTTCGATGGGGATCGATTGGGTGGGACCCAGGAAAAACATTTGTGGGTATGAATATGTCTGTTTGTCTTGAGTCTGGATGTAAAGACCAACGGAGGACGGGAAACAGCGTCCTTTTCTTAGTACGGTGGAACATACTGCGATCGCCAACCCACCTGCCAAGCATGGCGATTATGGCAAATTTCCCCCCAATCCTGCGATCAATGAGGCTGAGACGGATAGATGGATGGTTATTTAAAGATAAGATATTGTATTAATGTACAAATGTATTCATGCACGAAACGTATACAAACTCATCTACTGATATTGAATATTTAAAAATATACTATGTTATTAAATAGTCCATAATAACAAAAGACGAAATTTTGTATACATATACGTTAATCGTACATAGAACGTAAACGAACAGTATTGATATTAATGATTTTTCAGTTGAGTAAAAACATTTTTGCAGGCAAGGTAAAAAGCAAATCGGCTTTATAGAGGAAATTGAAGTTCCGTTATTCGAGTCGCAAGGGCGCACTGTGGAAGTGGTATAATTGCAATTATCTAACCATGTTCTGATGGGAAAAATCTTTATTAATCTGTATCTACTATATTATAAAATTGTAACATAATTGTTCGTAATAGTCTATTATTTTATCAGATATCTTACGCAATCTATCTAGACATTTTAAAGTCTCAATTTCAAATTTTCTATGCATTTGGTGTAAAAACCTTTGGTGTAAAAACCTTTGGTGTAAAAACACAGACTATGGTATTTTCGTCATACTACAAATTTTTATTAAAGCAAAATACATTTTGATAGATAGCAACCTTTATCAGCGCATCTAGATAAGTTTTATCGCATTTAAATAGTGGTGAAAGTTAGCAGATACACATTTTAATATAGCCTTTAAATATTTCATGGCTATTGAATATATTTTAATAACAGTATTTCACTGTACATTAGAAAGTAAAAGCTCAGATGTTTTATTTATTTACATCATATGAAACCTCCGTGGCAATTACAATAGAAAACCTGGCATCACAGTTTGTTAGGTAAATAAAACAACATGGAATTTCTCAGTGAGTCGGGCAATGCCAGGGGAAACTTTATTAACACGAGGGTTAAGATAAACAAGTTTTTAAGAATCCACGTCGAATGTGACATGTGGTGTTATTTCTATTACATTAAACCGAATTCAAAATAAACTTTTGGTAACGCGTGCAACACATGTGCTCGACACGGACTGAACGAAAGCTGTCCACAAACTAAATATTAGCGTGTACATTTCAATTCGACATACTACACGATGCATTTGCAGATGCACTTGTTGTTATTGAATAATTAAAAGTCTGCAAACAGACGTAGTAAATAGCGACTTTTACCATAGGGAAGATATACTGCAATAATACTAAAACAGGGGTTACACGAATGCAGTAGATTTAATAAATAAACCTTGAGTAATAAACAAATGTACCGCGGTGCTAACACCACTAACGCATGGGACGACAATTATTTATATCTTCATATGAATAAATCTTTATCATGATGGAATTACAGGATTGTAGTTTTTTAACTTTAGAACTAAGGAATGGGAGTTTATCGTTCAACAGTACTCTGTGTCACGGTTAAAAGATTTTTTTTTAAATCTTTCAAGCATGCTCATAAGGATATAAAGAAACATCAGACACCTATGAAATAAAACTTATTTTTAAACGTTTTTCGGTTTATTCGAAACAAAAAATATATTATTTTTCTTAAATTATTCAATACAAAATTATTTACATATTTACTCAGGAATATTGCTGTACAAAGATAGATAGATTACATAATTTGTTTGCAATAGATAAAGTTTATTAGTTAAGTTATAAAAAAACTGTGGCAAATATTAAGGTTAACGATGTTAGGTTACAACGTAAAAAAAAATTACGTGATGTAGAAACGCTTCGCTGAAACACGGTTAATCTTAACTTTACGAAGGGTTTGTGGAAAAGATTTGGGTCGCAGTTGTCAGGCTTCTCGAGACTTCCCGTCTAACTGAGTCACTGTCGTATCTTACGTAAGCCTAAAAATGATGTTATTTTATTTAACAAATTTAGTAGAAAAATGCATATTTTTTTTATTCATATAACCCGTGAAAGGTATTTAAACTTTAACGGATATTGATAAAGAGTTATTTTTTTTCTACATTTTACTCTATCCATTAAATAAATAAGCTTGAACGAGTACGAAAAGAGTATTCAATCATGAAAACGGGAAGGGATATGTTCGTAATATGCAACTCAACATTTAGAAAAATGTGTAGATTATATTATTTTATATTAAAAATAGAATATGAATTAGTGAACTGAACATTTATAACGTTATCGGATCGCTTTAATTTATCTATATCGTCACTACGTCCTTCCATAAATTGTACCCTCAATTATCGGAGTCTACACAAAAGTTAATAATTAAAATATGGCGATAACTGTGATCACAGAATATTATAACACACCTCCCACACCGTTGATTGTTCATGGTTAACAGTTTTAAATTGTTAAATTAAATAGAGTACATATATAAAGAAAAGTACCATGTTTGTATGGAGTACTATCAAAAATATGATATAAAAACATCTCAAGGTCTCACCAATCTCGATCTCAACTATTTGTGGTACATAATTGTAAGAGAAATATGTCCTTTATTTTTGTATCATAATAGATACCGCAAAGACACCTAAGTCATAGTCAATACAGCACAACGTATAAGAATCAAAAGGGAAGCTTACCGGTTAATCTAGAGGAGCTATGCCACAACACGCGCCCTACGCCAAACATAAACCACATTAGCTGCCATCGATTATTATCGAAATTGCTTTTTGATGATCATCAAGTTACTAACTCTATTAAGTTTGTAAGATTGAGATGAGTTTTACTATAGTTAATTTAGAAATAAAGTAGGTATAACTTGACTTGGAGATCTGAGAATCTAAAACTACAAGAAAGTAAACTAAATTGCATATTGATGTACTGAACGATTAACTATGGTGAAGAATAAAACATAAATCTAATAAATTTTCAAACATTTCTAAAGAGTGTTTTCTATATTCTAAAAGTGTATGTATAAAATGTATGAGTGTATGCCAAAAGTATATTGACACGAAGCTACCGTGGCTCAATTTTTATAGAAGGGGTGGAGGTGACTAAGGTGAGAGGTACATTGCTACACTTTTAGTAAAGATAGACAGAATAAATTAACAGAGGACTGAATTTCGGTAACGCCAAAGTACTACTTTCTGCTATTTGCTGATATTCTATAATCGTAGTCGCTCAACTTCTCGCTCGACTAGTCACTAGACTCCTAGACCAAACCCTCGACTGATCGTTTATTTAATCGCATGACTCATCGGTCGACTGATAGCTTAATTGTTCGCTCGCCAGGTCGGTCTTACGCTAATGACTTTTCTGAAGTACAAACGTCCATATCAGTACGGACACATCTTTATTAAGCGCAGACATGATTTTTTTGTAGATCGATGTAAACCGTCTTAGAATTAATAGAATTCTTTGACTTCTTAATGCAGAAAATGTGTCTTAAAACAATAAGTTTCGAATTTCATCAAGGTAAATTTGTGTAATTGTGTAAGTGCCCGGCGTCAACAATAAACGTGCATTGCCCTATGAAAACAGATTTATGGCACACTTGACGGGCATCGGTGCCATATTCTCACAATGCTATGAAAGCGGCTTAGTACAGAGAAAGGGGATTAGAGTATAATCCCTAGCGGAGCGCTTGACATGCGCCCGAGGTGCCCGAGGCGAGTGCATTGCGCGTTGATGTCCGAATGGTCTTTAAGCTACCTAAAAGGAAATATATCATGTCAGAGACCAGCCTAACTAGACTTGCTACTTCCTTCGATTCCGGATTACTGAATACTCGCATGTTACAAATTAATAAAGTACGTATAACATGTTATTTATCATAAATTTTGGACACAAACATTTAAAAAAGACTCTTAATAGATTACATCTTCGGTGTAGGTGTAGGAGAACTAAATAACTCAAATTTTGAAGTTTTGTGTAAAACACGATTAACCATTTGTCTGTTGTGTTTATTATAAATTTGGCATAGTTATTAAACGGAAAAAATTGTTAATGTCGATATTTTTATACGCTTATTAATTTATTTATTTTTATATGTGTTTTATGTCCTTCCGCTTTTTATTTTATGGTCAAACAAACAAAACTCCATCTTAAATAATAAAAAAGGCAAATAAATAAAGAAGTTATCTAAATTTGCCCCAACTCATATTGTAAGCTGGAGTTAGCTTTTGATTTTGGTTGGTTGTTTAGTTTTCCAACCCGTTATAGGCACATGGTTAAGCAAAATTAGGGTTAACAAATCCACTTAGTTAATTTGTCAACCTGGAAATATGTTTAAAAATGAAAGATACTTTGAGCATTAAATACCTGAAATAAATTAGTCATAATTTTTGATAATACGCAAAATAAAAGCAGTAACTTTTTGTTTTCATGTTTTATTATAAGGAGTTTACGTGTTTTATTATAAGAAAATATCTTCAGGAAAGTTTACTTTGCGAGCATTAATTGAGATAATCAGTAAAAATAAAAGTTTCGAACAATAATTACAAAAACAATAAGAAAAACTTATAATTGAAACAATAAATGGTATCAAATAAATTTAAAAAAAAAACTGTTAGATAAAGAATACTTAAAACATATAACGCTAGTATGCCTTTAAGATATCATTTACTTTTGACATTGAAATTAAAACTTTTCAATAATTAAATTTGCAAGAATGAATGATATCAAAACATTAAATTATAATTAATGTAATATTTTAGTCACAGCGTTATTTTTAATCTGTATGGTCCTGTTCGAATATAAATCTTACTAAAGAAAATTACTTGCAATCGTTGCCTCGCATTTCGGATACGAAATGCCGCGGTCCAATAATTATATTCTTTGATTAGGTAATATTTTACATACAATATAACTAACTGAAATGGCGCAGCGACCCAAAGTGGGCCTTGGCTTTTGATAATAAAAGTCTCCACTATTCTCGATTCAGTGCCATCTCAGTGTCGCCAGCCAATCTTATACTTGGAGGTCCAGTAGGTCCTTCACCACGTCATCTTTCCAGCAATACTTAGGACGGCGTTTGGGAAAATATACACGCTTCACGTTCTGACCGTCATCATTCTTTCCAGGTGGCCGAGCCAGCAATTACATACAATATGCTATTCTAAATTCTAAAAAGTATAAGCCAAATTTGAAATTGAATCAATTTTAAACAACAGGGATATCACACAAGATCGTTCCTCTTTTGTTCAGTTCCTTTCCCCTCGATAATTAGATCTTGACGCATAAAGTTCATTCCTTTTAATGGCATCCCAAATAGAGCGTAACTAATGAACCTTGTTAGTATAAATGAGCGCGTTCAAAACAAAGCAATGAAAAATACAATGGGCATCCTAAAGATGCAGACAATAAAAATAAACGGAACACGACTGTAAAATACTACAGCATTTAATATGAAGCAAGCTTACATGTATCATCGATTCGAAACCTAATCATGAGAGATTGACCATAGCTGTTAGGACTGGCCAATTGTCCTGTTATACGACGCCCACATGAAAGGAAATTGACATACAATACATGTCAAATAATTCTCAATAAATAAACCATCAACATCTGTAGCCCCTCTAGGGTCCGTAATGCTGGCGTAAGTGCGTTTAAACCCATTGTAGATTCTGGCGCAATAAAATGAATAGAAATCGATATCATAATAATCAAATCAAATCCAGCGAAACAGATATACATACAAATTTTTGACATAAAATAACAATATATTTGGAACAGTAAATAATTTGACAGATCAACATACATTACATTAAAATGACAGTAAAGGGTCTCAACATATCTGCAACTAATAAAATAACATTTTTGTATATAATATGTACAAAATTAAATTTTTTATGATAAGACAAATTGTTACATAAAAATTCAACTATTCAAAGACAGCCGTATATTTCTATAATTACAATCAAACATCAATAAAAAGAAGTATCATTTAAAGTCTTATAACTTAGCTGGGAATTGAACATGCATTCCGGTTTGCAATAGCTAGATCTGATCGTTAAGCTGAACAACATTTTATCATAAAAATAACTGTAAGAGAATTTCCAACCTAAAATATTGAATAATAAAATTTCATAGTTTAATTTTAATAGCGTTTCAATAAAACGTTTATTCGAATTTTAAATGTCAATCTATCTGACGAAAGTCTGATGAATGTATTAAATATTAAATTAGCCTATTAGCGTGAACAATTATTAAAATCGTTGCAAAATAACAGATACATATCGAATGTTTCATTATTCATCAGTTCGCTGCCTCTCAGACGACAGCTATTAGCATTTTAAATTACGTAATAAATTCCAAGGCGCTGAACTCGTACATACGGTAGACTTCGTCGGCTTGCGAGGATTTGTCTTTTGATGGGTAATATAGAACAGTGATAATATGACTGTATAATTTTGTATTTATATTTATACTATAACAACCGCTGTAATGAAATTTTCTCCGAGACGGCTGTCATTAAAAATGTCTTATAGTTACAATAGGTTTATATATATATATATATATA